>JAQFVV010000418.1:416789-539289 GCA_028023455.1 Epiperipatus broadwayi | reverse complement strand
CCATTTTTTTTACTAATGTTCTCATTTTTTTTTATTTCATATTACAATATAAATGATATAGAACTTGTTGAATTAATATAGTCTCTTCAGTTTATTAAACTATTTCTTGCATTCATCAACAAAACCAAAGCTTTACATAGAGATATACACACATTAGAATATTTTACATGTATATTGGTAAATAAAGTATTAATGATTTTAAGTAAATACAATTCATTACCTCCCCCCATTTACTTTTCATGAATTATTTCATTTTTAGACCTGGTGAATTTTTTTGTAAGTATTATATGTTAAATAAGTATATTAATGTATATTTTATTATATAAAAAAAATTGCTAAAAAATGTCACTCTTACTATAAACATATGCTCCACACTGACATGTTAAGGCACTGTTTGTTGCCGAGAGTGTAAAACATTCAGTGTTTTACAACATTTTTTTAATTAGTGAAACCTTTATCTTATGTCTTTTACAGCATAATCATCCATAAACATAAATAATAAGGCCAATATTTTATTGAAAAATGTATTTTGAAAGTAATTAACTTTTTATTTAACTTAAACATAAATATATGAAATAATTTCACTTCACACACACACACACACACACACACACACACACACATATATATATATATATATATATATATATATATATATATATATATATATATATATATATATATATATATATATATATATATATATATATATATATATCTCATTAAAATTCACTCAACTCTTAGATAATCCAAATATCAATTTCAATCAACAATTTCTAAGTGTTGTCAAAGAAATCTCATTTTTAAAAGAAGGGTGGAGTCCTACCTTTATTAATGTCTAATATACATATATAGACAGGAAAGATGGCAACTTGACCAAAAAAATTAAAATTGATACAAAAAACTTTAAATAAATCTCATCTCTTTAAACTGGTAAATAAAACCTATACTGAATACAGACTTATAAATAACCAATTACAACATTATCCTGATTTCCATGATAAATTTTATGTACAAACAGACAGCAGTAATTACGGTCTATGAGTAGTGCTAAATCAACTAAATGATGATCAGGAGTCTCACATTCTTTACTTTTTCAGTAAATGATTAAATGGTCCTGTACTGAACTACCCCACAACTGAAAAGGAAGCCTTAGCCATTGTTTGGTCATTTCAAAAGTTACACCGATTTTTGCAAGGCTCCAATGTTATCATATTGTCATACCAAATGAGATTATAATTTTTAAAATAAAACCTGTCTCAATTATGAGAGACTCATCTGGTGGAGCTTATACTTACAGCAATTCAACTACAACAAATCTATATTGAAGGTATGAAATATATTTCTGCAGATATTTCTAACTTCCACTTTGTCTTATAATACCACAACACCCAGATGTATAAGGGATTATTGTGAGTAACCTGAATATAGTAGTTGATAAATCCATAGTTTATGACTATGATCATTTGGCTACAATTCAGAGTCAGGATACAAAATTAAAGGAAATTATTTTTATCTTAGAAAACCCCAGTCATGTTTACAGTGAAAATACATAGACTCAAATGGTGATTCAGAGATACATCATTTATCATGGAATTTTTATGTATAAGACCAAAGTTGTTAATGTCAGATTATGACAGATTGCTGTGCCACAGTTTGTCATTGGGAGAGTGGTTGGATATGCTCAGAGCAAATTAGATCATTTTGGTTTCCCAAAATTCATTGTGTTATCAAATCATGTTTTTATTGAACCAAAATATATAGACACATAATACATAAAATTAAGATTTATAGGATATGCATGAAAATCAAATATTGCACCAGGTCCTTCACAGGTACATTGTAGTCAATTTTACCTAGCCAGCCTTTTGAATTATTGGGACTGGATTTTTATGGGCCTCTTCCACCACTTAATCTGCAAAAGTTTATTCTAGAAGCATTGACATGTTCTTGAAGTTAAGTTTGGCATATCCTGTATCAAAAACAGATGCCAAAATAATATCAGGCTACTAAAAACTTATCAATTCATGTTTGTAGACAAACCTGAATTAATTTTATCCAATCACACCATTACATGTATGTCCAAAAAATGGAGTCAGTGAGTCAAAAATCAAAATATTAACCATATTATGAGTTCAATAAGGAACCTACAGTCCAATATCTGTGAACACATTATGCAGGAACATGAACAACTTTTTTGTGTATATATTAGAGAAAATCATAGGCAATAGGTAAATAGATTTCATGAAGTGATTAAGTACATTCATATAACTTTTAATGAATCAACAGGGTTTACATCAATTAGGCTCCATAATGAGAATCATGAGCCCTTGCTTATTAAGACTCCATTATCCCTGATTAGAGAGGAGATAAATAGTGGTGATGATCTAATTAGGGTACAAATAAACTAAAACAAATGAGACAACAAGGGTGATACAATCTAAAACTAGGTCACATACCTTTAAGGTCAATGACTTTGTACTTTTGTGTAATCGTCATGTCAGCAATGTTCAGAAAAAAAAAACAGTTAAATGTTTTTTTAGCTTATATGAATTTCTTACCAGATTGACAGATAAATTGGTGAGAATACTTTTATTCTCTTAACCCCTGAAGGAGTAAAAGGGACATACAATTCTAATAGTCTCATATCTTATCCTACAGTGGTATTTTAAAAGAAGGGATTTTTATTGTATACTATAATAAAAGGATATAAATATTTTTTGTTTATGTATTTACAATTTTTTTCGTATTTGTTATCTCAAGAGCAGAATCTGAAATAGACATTGCTCGATTTATTATCATAGTTAAATTGCTGTCATTTTGTTTCCTTCAATCAATAGATATTATAACCTTATTATTCTACTCCTTTGGGAATAGCTTGATTAGCATTTGTAGTGTTTTGAAAAAAAAAAGAAAAAAAAGGTAATTTTTTTATAAATTCAATGTAAATTATATTATTCAATTGAAGGATATATATATATCTTTAGCTTATCATATATTATTTTAATTCATAATATTAAAATAATATATGATATAGCTAAAGATATATATTATTCAATTGAAGGATATATATATATCTTTAGCTTATCATATATTATTTTAATATTATGAATTTTTTATACTGATTGACATCTCAATATGACATAATTGAAGGCAGGGTTAATTAGTGCAATTGACGTTAATCATATCAAGAATTAAATTTTCCTATAGTTTATCATATTTACTAAAAATGTACTTTAAATTTTGGTATAATTTTATATTGGTCTTATTAAAAGGGTGAAATATAGAAATTTGGTTTATTGTGTTTGAAAGGGGTTTAAACTAAGTTTAATCCAGTTTAATTAATAGATGTTATAAATTCTCCCAAAAATTATTTTTTTCGTGTTGATTTGTCTCATGTTAAGATATGCAAATGAGAAAATTTATTTTCGGTGAGAGGGTATGAAGATGTGTTTCTTATAAGACAACAAGAAATAAGGAATAAAAACTTATTGCAAAACAATCTTAAAAGAAAACAAATTTATAATATTAATTTCCTATTATTTAAAATTATAGTTTGTTTAATTGTTATGCATATGTGAAAGCTTTAAATTTATGTCCTCAGAAACATTTGCTCTGACTCTTTGATTTATGACAGGGGAAAACCGTGTTCATCATTATTATGAAATGCACTGTAATATGTAATAATACTAAATGTATGTGTAAAGTAAAAGACAACAGAATAAGCAAATTAAAGTCTAGTACAGTTTTAAAATGTTGTTAAATTCAAAAGAAATTTCAATAATTAAATAATATTCTTTTATTTTTAGCATATGTCATACTTCAGACCTTTGTGCTGCTTGGAGAATTTCATTTATTCACCAGTTACTGAAGTTGCAAAATGATATATTGTGTTTCAGATTATCTTGTTGCTGTGATAAAAGCATTCATGAAATGATTAATGATATCTTTAAAGCTTATTTGAATATTCTAACAACATGTATAATTTATTTGAGAATGCTAGCTAGTAATGAAATTGTGAAATTATCTATTTTATCTTGAGATATTCTTGCTTCTAAAATAAAACCATTTGTTAACTGATTACTATCACCTTTAAAAGTTATTTGGATATATGTACAATGGAGATAATTTATTTTAGAAAGTTGTATTAATGTAATTGTGAAATTAAATATTTGATAAAAGATAAAGAGTGGACCCAGAGTTATTTATAGGGTTATTATAAAAAGAATAATCTACAATTAAGAAATTATATTAGAATGTTCTGAGATAAAAAAAAATATGTGATGAGATGTTCATGCAAAGTAAATTATGTTATGAGGAATTGAAAATATGTAAATATCTATGTGTTTCCTAGGAATATTTATAACAGAAGTAGAAAAATACAATGAGAAGCAAGAACTTAAATAATATTGGAATTGTAAATGCCAAATGCATTCTAAACATTGGGTATTATTTTAATTATCTCGTGAAAGATGGTATATAGTTTAAAAGTGTGTGCTTGTATATAATTTATATATATATATATATATATATATATATATATATATATATATATATATATATATATATATATATATATATATATTGGTTTTATGTTCAATAGTTATACTCAAGTTTCTGTTACATTATATGCTATGTCAATTATTGATTGCTGATTAAAGTGAAGATAATATAATATTTAATCTAGGTGATGGTCATTAGTGGGTGATGGTCATTAGTGATGAAAATTCATCATCATTGATTTTCAGAGGTATTAAATAATATTATGATCTTAGTATTGGGTTAAACATTATGAAGATAATTCATTATTATTATTTATTTTAAGATATGTTAAATATTATTATATTTTTAGTTTATCAATTTTTATCAGAATTTTATAATATTTTAACAGCACAATTAACCAATACTGGGTTTAAAGTGAAAGAGAATATATATATATATATATATATATATATATATATATATATATATATATATATATATATATATATATATATATATATATATATATATATGTATAATTAAATTCATTGTGTACATTGTAACACATATCTATAACTGTACCATGATCATTATTAACAACCATTTAGAGAATCTAGAAAGTAAATGGTAATAAGGTCAAGTATTCATGTTTGGTAATTGTTGCAGGTTACCTTTTTTAGCTGTGAATTTTTCATTGGATATTACTGTTTTGTTTTTTTTTATTTTATACTATTATTATCATATTAGGAGGAAGTCATTGGTATTTTGTAGTGTCATGGAAATATGTGACACAATATCTATAAAATAGTAATGATCTTAATGAATATGCTTGGATGGTATTATGTATTAAGGAAGTTGCTCACCTTTTACTATGTATTTTCTTGAATCCATATAGGTGATGATAAACACCAGGATGTTTAGTTCAAGTATGTTCAGACATGACCCTAAACTGATATTCTCATTGATATTGCAGATAAGTTCCTTTAAGATATTTGATTGTAATGTTACCTTGGTGCATCAAGTATGGAGCCACTGTTGGGTAGATGATTATTGTTTGAAAAATGTTGATCATGAATAACTCAAAAAAGTTATGCAAGATATATTTTTACAGGTTGATTGAATTTATATCTGATCCAACTAACTTCCAATCTAATATAAGTTAAAGTAATGTACAATGGAAATTGTTGAAACCAAGAGTGCAATCAGTTCATTCTAATATACTTAAGGTTTTATAGCTGTTTTTATGCTTTATTAAAATAATAAATTTCAACAACATAAATAACTTTCTTATGAAAAGTTAGACAATTTATAAACAATCCAATCAGATATGAATGTCATTTTAACATATGGAAAATATGTAATTGTGATTAATTGGTATGCTCGGTATGCTGCTTCTTTAAATGGAATTATTTCCATAACAATGTATTATATTATCAAACGTATTATAATTTTATTATGATTTTTTTATACATTTATGAACACAAATAATGCTCACTTATGATATTATTTTGGGGTATTTCGGTGAGTATCAGAATTTGGGTGTGGGCATCTTATGTTGTATTTTGTTATAATATTTAAATTACTTGTTTTGTTATATGTATTATATGTAAATAAAATGTAAATATTAGTGTAAATAAATGTCAGTTTAGTCTTTGGAGTATACTAGTCATTGTTTTTGTGTTTGTGATTATTCCAGATCACTAATCACTAATTCAGTTAAATTCAAGCCATTACAGTTTAATGAAATTGTTATTGATTATATATTATATATTCCAATTTCATTAACAATTCAACATTGTAATCATAGATGTGGATTATCACACACTCCTTGGAATTTGAGAAATAGGATTAGTTAATTTATTTAATGAGTGATTAAGAGAATCCTGTTTATTTTCCAGTTATAACCAAATGTCTGTAATATGGTTTAAGCATTGTGGTTTATGCATAATTCAATCAATAGAAAATATAATATGCTAGTTGTAAAATCAACTAATGGGCATGGAATGTGTTATTGTTCAATATGTAAACCATTTTAATACTGTAACCAGAGAAAAGATCAAAATCAGACTTGTAGTTCTAATCTCTCATACTAATTCTGGTGACTTTGCATATTGAGTGGCAGTATAATAAACCCTCTTGCCAAATTAAGAGTGTCTTTATTTGGACATATTAAAATTAGAACACTGAGATATAAATATTAAGATATTTATGATTTAAATGTGTCATACAAGTGGTGTAGTAAATAAGGTCAAAGGCAACAGTTCATTGGTGTTCAACAAGTTTGCTTATGACCAATAGTCGAAGAACAGTTGGATACTATATATATATATATATATATATATATATATATATATATATATATATATATATATATATATATATATATATATATATATATATATATACAAAATAAACATACCTTCCCATAATTTATTTGTAAAACCAACTTTCATTTATATCAATAATAATATTTATAACCATGACTCTAATAAAAAAAAATTATGGTTAGTAAGAATTAAGAGTTTATGTCTTTATCATTTAAGTCATCGATTTATAATTTGGTTTGTAAGAGTAGCAGTTTGTTATGAGAAATGAAGGTTGTATGGAAGAAAAGTTCTGATTTGAATTCTTAACTGAATAGTTCAAAATAGTCAACTGATAGTAAATATATTTCTGGAATTATTTATAAGATTCCTTGTAGTTGTGGAAAGATTTATATAAGTCAGAGAAAATTAAGCCTTAATGAAAGGATTAAAGTTCAAATAAGTAGAGTTTTACATAGGTATCATAACTCAGTTTTATATTGTCATAAATAGAGATGTTTAATTAATTTATTTAATTAAACCAAACAGATGGAAATTATTTAAATTATGTCTGCCATTTTTAGAGATTGTGTAAAATGTGTCTCTTTTATTTAACAAGTTTTCATCTAAGTTAATGAAATAGGCTTCCACGATTTTCCTTCTTCCCTCATGTCGCTCACCCACATCACTTGTGGATTATCTGGTATACATGAGTAGCCCATAGTGATTTTATGCTGGGCAAAAATAGAAAAATGGAAAGGATCCATTCACACCTTATTGTATGCATATTTATGCTGCAGCAACCTCGTATGATCATAAGCAAACTTGAAGTAATTGCATCTGTTTGGTTTAAATAAATAAATAAATTGAACATTGCTATCCATCTATAGCTTTGAAAATGAAGGCATAGATCCTTCAAAAAGCAATTTAGAAATAAATAGATTAATAATATATTTGAGTTTGTGTGAGATATTAATGTAGAATATCTGATTTTATTACATATATAAACCACACATTTCGTTATTTAACAGTTATATTCATAAATAGAAAATAGGTCATAAAATATTGTTTGACAATGCAGTGGTTATTTTTTATGAAAAGAATGAATTAAAGAGAAGAGTAAAGAAAAACATTAATGATAAAATTTTATGAATCTGAGGATGTCAATCTTATGAATACATTTTTGATATAAAAAGGAGTTAGTTTTTGAAAAGAATTATGGGAAGGTTACTTTGCTTTATATATATATATATATATATATATATATATTGCTTCTTTAGTTTGATTTTCACTTGACGTCTATTTATTTAGAAAGAGAAACCATGGTTGTGTAATGTGTTTGGTAAAATTGGGATTTTTTATCCAGCATTGTATTGTTTTATCGTTTTGTTTTTTTATTTATTACTAGAATAGTGTTAGGTAGTTTTGCATTTATATATATACGAACTAATTAAAGGAAAAATAAAAACATAATAAAACAAAGAATTACTTCTGTATAAAACCATTTTAATATTTCAACCATCAGACTGGTTATTTGTTTTCTGATTAAAACCAGTCTGCTGGTTGAAATATTAAAGCAGTTTTATAGAGAAGTAATTCTGTGTTTATATATATATATATATATATATATATATATATATATATATATATATATATATATATATATATATATATATATATATATATATATATATATATATATATATATATATATAATATAACCAAAACTGTCTAACACTATACTAGCAAAAAATAAAAATGCAAAACCATAAAACAATACAGTACTAGATTAAATTCAAAATTTTACCAAAATCCTTACACAACCATGGTTTCATCTACTACAAATAGACCTTCTCAAGTGAAAATCAACCTAAAGGAAATGAACTATGGGAAGGTTTGTTTGTTTGTATATATATATATATATATATATATATATATATATATATATATATATATATATATATATATATATATATATATATATATATATATATATATATATATTCCTTTAGGTTAATTTTCACTTGAGAAGGTCTATTTGTAGTAGATGAAACCATGGTTGTGTAAAGATTTTGGTAAAATTTTGAATTTAATCTAGTACTGTATTGTTTTATGGTTTTGCATTTATATATATATATATATATATAGGTAGGTAGATAGATAGATAGATACATAAATAGATAGATAGATAGATAGGTAGATCAATAGATAGATAGATAGATAGATAGATAGATAGATAGATAGATAGATAGATAGATAGATAGATAGATAGATAGATAGATAGATAGATAGATAGATAGATAGATAGATAGATAGATAGATAGATAGAGAAAGATTAATATTTTTTTAAAAATAGAAATAAATGTTAATTTCTATGATGTTTAATTTTAGTAAATGGAAATGATTGTTACAAAGCAAACTATTTCTTGGGGCACTTAAGTAATTAAAAGGTCAAATAGGTGATATAGATAAAAATTAAATATTGTCTTCCAGTCTGAAGCAACATCAAGCACATGGATCAAAATGAATAACATCCGGACATTACGATCAGTGACATCATGATAGATCGATCTGTAGGATTTCTGATAAGATGTTATAAAAGTATAAAAGGTGAAAAAATAGCAGTTGTAAATAATCTGTCTATTAATATACATATGAACTGTAGCAGTATCACAGTCTCCATGATGTAGAAGTCTGCAATAGATTTAATTTCATGTTATACACAAGCTGAGGTTTGCTTCCAAACTAATGAGTACTGAATGACAGCAAACAACTGATCAGCCTTCCCAGAAATATTAAATCAACTTTGGTTGCAAGAGTGTGATGCATCATGGAGAAGACAGACTTCAGACCTCTCATGCAAAGTGTGAACACTTTTAACTAATAGGAACTTTTTCAAACTTGCAATTAGTTAAAACCTCATTAATAAGTATGAACTCTTATCTGACTTAAATATTTCTAAATCAATTATGTTTGCTAATCATTTCCACTATTCATTTTTATTTATTTTTGTATTATAAACTAAATTTGTACAATATATTAAAGTTAAATTGGGTGTAGACAGATGCAAATATTCAGTATTGTTTATGTTTATTTTAAAGAGGTTTAATTTCAGACTATTTGTTTGATAGTTGGGTCAATGCTGGTGGAGGGATATATGGGTGTTTATATCAATGTAGTGTGAAGCACGTTAACATATAGGGCAAGCATGACTAAATAAATGCATGACCCAAATGTGTAGTCATAGCATTACAATGGGTATAAATGTATTTTCCTCACCATTGTTTTCCTTTTCGCTCTGGGAGAAAATAGTAATACAGCCAAGAACACAATGCACCATTACAGAGCATCTTATATATATATATATATATATATATATATATATATATATATATATATATATATATATATATATATATATATATATATATATATATATATATATATATAATTCAAACAAATATATTTAACACAGTATTCAAAATTAAATAATATATTCTTTACCAGAAGTACTTTCAATTGTTTCACTGACAATCTTTATCAACTGATAAAGATTGTCAGTGAAACAATTGAAAGTACTTCTGGTAAAAAATATATTATTTAATTTTGAATACTGTGTTAAATATATTTGTTTGAATTATTATTATATAATTTAAAAATACAGACATTTAATGGCTGTAGTTATATATATATATATATATATATATATATATATATATATATATATATATATATATATATATATATATATATATATATATATATATATATATATATATATATATATATATATTATATATATATATATATATATATATATATATATATTCCAAATGATTTCCTTCACCACACAGACACAAATTCCTGTACTGGGTCAGGATGATTTTTCTTTAAATAATATCCTGGTTCAGATGCAAATTCTTGTCAGTGTGGTTTTATGCTAGCATCTTCACATTGCATTTGTTGCATCTGTATATCAGGAAATAAGCATTGGTTTAGCTGCAATAATTAGGCCTGAGGTTGAATGATTGTTTTTGAAAAGTTTGTAACTCTGTAATCTACATAATCTATTTATACTCAATATTATAAAACAAACTTTTATAAACTGTCCATCTGTGTGGTTTTTTAACTAAAGTATAAAATAATAATTTAAATTGAAAATCTAAACAAGATCAATTTATTCCTCAATTTTAAATATACATAGATGGGTGCCAATAATTGTTTTTGTGTATTATTACTGGAAGTGGCTTATTTTATTTATTTATTTTAAATATTAAAATGTTTAAAAATACATTATACATCTCAGCTAATACTGATTGATCTTAACAATAAGTATCTGCCTAATATAAAATTTTTCTAGGTTTGGAATAGCCTAGTGGCCATCTGTACATCAGATATGGTAAGTGTTGCATCTTCTGCGTCCATTATAATATATATATATATATATATATATATATATATATATATATATATATATATATATATATATATATATATATATATATATATATATATATATATATTGAAGCAGATGATCTGATGCTCAGATCTTGCTTGTACAGCCCACATCCAATCTCCTACCATCTAACTGTATTCAAACCCGCCTTTACGCACGTATATACATAGCTAATAATAATATATATATATATATATATCTTTTGGTTAGTATTATAAACATAAATCATGTAAACACATGTATTTTAATTTAAAAAATATTTTATTTCATAATAATATTCTTGTGCATATACAGGCGTAAATAATAAATATCTATATATTTCAGTGTAGGAGATTGCGAATGTATTAATAGTTATATTATATATATATATATATAAGGTATTATATATGAAACTTATTATTTTTTCATATATAATTTTGTAGCCAGAAATTATGCAATCTTGTTAAAAAGTCTCTCGAAAAACAATTAACAGGAAGACCCCTTAGATTAAAGTAAAAGATTACAAATTGGTAATAATAAAATAAACCCATTAGTGGAAATTGTCCATGCTAGCTTGTTTTAAAATCATAAGATATATTTTAAAACAATCGTTTGAGAAACTGATAACAAACTTGCCTTGTTTCAAACATCTTACTAGATAAAAGTATCCGGTCAAACTATTCCAGATGAAACTTAAGTCCTTAAACCACCTCAGGTCCAGCAGTAGTTGCTAAGTAACAGCTTCAAAATAAAAGTATGTATACTGCTGGATTTGAATGCACAAAGGAGAAGACCATTAAATAGCTATGTTATTTTACATATTCCATGCCGGTTTTAATTCTCACTCAATGTATCGTGAGTAGGAAATTTCACCTTGTCCCTCCGTTCTAATATGCTGTTCCCATGAACGAAGCTCTGCATCCCGTACTACTGAACTTTATGTATATTTTTCCAGTGAAAGTGAAGTGCTATCTCAAATAATAATGCTACCCTAGATCAAGTGAAATAATACCAATGGACTGATTCCTAGTGAAACGCTCTTCCAAATAATCAAGGTAAAAGAACTTTGACCACTTATAATTTCTAAATCCTGCCTTCTCTGTAATATTTATATTTTAAATCATCTATATTAAATGTCTTCAAATATGTATTCTATAACTCTATATAACTAATCTATATTAAGCCTCCTATTTAATGTTTTTATTTTTTTTTATTTTCAAGCAGCAACCAATTTTCAATTTGATTTATGTATTTATATTTTAAAATAAATGCCAATAGTATTCTAAAATCACCAGCATATAATTTATTTTTGTTTCCCCACCCATCATTTACTGTGTAAATAATTTATAATTTGATCAAAACAAGTCTTATTCGACTTACCCAGGTGCTCGCGATTTTAGATAAATAAACTAATTATATTTTCATGTTTACTGTAGAAAAACAGATTTGACATCTGTTTTTCACATTCTCCTTCCTAAATAATGCGCTATCTTTTATTCTTAAATTATATTATATATGTAAAACCCATCTTAGCTATTACCACCACCCACTTATTTTGTCATCATTTATATATTTTCACAAGGGCATTGATTAACCAAAATTGAGATTTATTAAATGTGTAAAAAGTAATGAATAATATTAACATAATGTAAGGGGGAGGGGGATTTTAAGAGCTTAGTTTTATATTTAAGTATAAATATTATCCATGTTTGCTTAGTGAAGCGATATCATTACACCAAATATTTCATAATTTGTGGGCAATAAATATGTTTCGATAATCTTTAATCTTTAGAATTATATTTATATATTATATTATTAAGTATTTTGTGCATAAAGGCCATTTCATATATATAATATTTGTGCTTCTTTCTCACATGGAGGTCATCACACAGTCGAGCCCCACCGTCGTTCTTTATGTCCTTAAACCAGGCTGTAAAACCACCCTGGGGACATACTTGGCCGTATGTGCATATTTTATATGAGGAGCGAACTGGGAAACCAGCCCAATAAAGTCATTGCTGACCACTCTTCTTCATCCATGATTCACCTGTACTTCATTCCAGTGAATCTCAGACTCTTTCATTCGTCAAACTGACCCTGCCTACATTTGCAGAGGAAATAGGTCAACTTCGTTCTTCGAATTCGTGAAGCACACTCCAGGATCCATAATTGGACAATCCCAATCAGCCGCCATGCACACACCACCTTTCAGTGTCTTATTAGTTGCCCAGAAGTATTCATAAGCCGTAATGAAATGATTTCTTTAAACAAACATATTTCCATTAGTTTAATATATGTATTAATGCGATAGATTTAGTATTGTTTATATAATTATTCATTACCCATCCCGCGCATTTATTATCTATAACTTCAAATTAATAATAATATTGAATGTAACCAAATGTAATATCTGCTTATGAAATTATTATTGTTTAAATTAAGTAAATGCTCTTTTCGTCTCTGGGGGTCTAATAGTATTCTAACAATGTATTCTAATAGCGCTAATTAATTTAATCACACACACACATATATATATATATATTATTGGAAAACCCACAATTATAATGTTATCGTTAAATATGAATCAAACATATATATATATAATACTTCTGAGGCTCACGTTGGCTAAATAACCCGACATAATTTTTGTTATTAATAAATCTTAAATATACATATCAAACTCGAACCATTGCTTTCTTTTAGTTAAGATAATATATTAAGTTATTACTTATGCTAAATATGACTAAATGATCTCCGCTCAATACATAATTAATATGCTAGGTCACGAGCCTTCATTGCCCATAAAATATAGCTAGTTATTAAGTTAATCTATCATGTAAGTTTAGTTTAGAGTCTTTTTGTGTCTCCGATGATCGATGCCGGTGGGTGAGAAGTAAATTAATCAATGTCATCGGGATTGTTTCTCATAATGTTATAGATCTGTAAAATAGGCAAATAGGGCAGAGTTCATGAGTGTTCCTGACCTGTGTATCTTGCACATGATTGGATTTGAGGTACTTTTGCCTAGATGCTAGATCTTGTTACATGAACATACAAATCCGACCGACATAATATATATATATATATATATATATATATATATATATATATATATATATATATATATATATATATATATATATATATATATATATATATATATATATATAATTAGTAAAACAAGTTATAAATTTTGTAATTTGCTTTTCAGCTTGCATTTAAATGATCAGTAGATGGATCTTATCAATAGCTCTAAATAGGCTTTGTTTTTATAAGTGCCAAAAAAGAAAGAATTCAAAATCTCTATCATTGAACCTGCCTACAGACCAATTGGTTTCTAGCTTATGGCTCTCCTCAGTGGAGGGCTGAGTCTTTAGAAACTCGATCTAAAATACTAACTCAAAAGTCAGCAATTGTAAAACATGTTACTATTAATTTGAAATTCTAAACTTTTCATACACATTAATGTCTTCAAATCCAGCTTTGCAAAACAGATAGCTATATGGATCTTAATTCAGCTCATATTCACCATATAATAATAGCCTCTGCAATATAGCATCACAAATGCCATCAATGATACACTTATATTAATTAATAAAAAAATTATAAATTTCATAACTGCTTTTAAGCTTACATTTAAATGATCACTAGATGGAGCTTAACAATGGCTCTAATCAAGCTTTGCGATTATAAGTGCCAAAAAAAAAATAATTCAAAATCTCTATCATTGACTGTACCTCCAGACCAATTGGTTAAAGGCTTATTACTCACCTCAATAGAGGATGTGATCTTTAGAAACTAGATGTAAAATACTAACCCAAAAGACAGAAATTATAAAACACGTTTCTACCAAGTTGAAAGTTTGGACTATTCAGACATGTAAATGTCATCAAATCCAGCTTTGCAAAACAAATATTTATTAGTATATGGTAAAACTGAGCTGAAGTGAGACCCATATAGCTATCTTGTTTGCAAAGCTGGATTGGAAGATATTTACATGTCCTAAAAGTTCAGACATTCATATTGATAGAATAATGTTTTATAAGTGCTGACATTTGAGTCAGTATTTTAGACCTAGTTTCTAAAGACCCAGCCCTCCACTGAAGTGAGCCATATGATTAAAACCCATTGTTCTGGTGGTGGGATCAACTATAGAAATTTTGATTTCTTTCAAACTTATAAATAACAAAGCTTGTTAAGAGCTATTGGTAAACTCCACTTAGTAATCATTTAAATCAAGCTTAAAAGCAAGTTATGAAATGTATAACTTGTTTTATTACTTATTATATGTGTACCTTTGATGACTTTTGTGATGCTATATTTAAGAGGCTATTCCTATATGGTGAAACTGAGCTGAATATAGAGCCATATAGCTACCTGTTTTGCAAGCTGGATTTGAAGACATTTACGTCAAAAAAGTTAATGGCTGCAAAGCCTTTTAAAGAGCAAAATAATACACATCTTTGAATGCTGCTTCCATACAGAGAAAATCCCCAACTGGAGAGATATACCACACCCTATCCCTTACCTAACATATAATAACTCTCTAAAGCCGATAAAGTTGTATCCCATTTGCTAGACTCAGCCCTCTTATGACAGGTGATAAAAAAAAAAAAATTAAAAGTTGCTCTCAGAAATATATTTACTTTTGTAGTATTATAAAAAAATTAAATACAATAAATATAATACACACAACTAAACAAGTTATAAACTATTTATTACACATATCAATTAATATGTTTTAAATCTCATTATACCATCACTAATTACAAAAATAAAAAAAAATAAATGATTTAATCTGTTCCCTGTAATTAAGTCATATAAAAATAGTTTGGGTGAAGTTGTCCGAGTTTTAGACCCATATGTAGATATTAGGCAATAATTAAAAAAATGAGATCTTTAAATATTTGGTTGTACATGTATGCTATTTTCTGCATTTCATTCCCCAGTTTAATATTATTTTAAACTAGTACATTAACATACCCTTAAACATATAAATAAACAAAGTAATACCATCATTTTATGCACTTTGTCTTAACTTAATGAATATGCATTTAAATTATTTGAGCATAATTATGGTACAATGTAAGATGCACATACTTGTCTTCCTGTTTATATACATTTTAAAATAAATGTGGACGAATGACTACCTTAGGGAATCCTGCACATAGTGGATAAATGACTTATATACATGCACCATTGAAATATAAATTAGATCTCTGGCATAATTATATTTTTAAAAAATGTTATATAATCAAAATATATAAGTAGTAAAAAAAATAATATTCAAAAGGTAGAACAAATTTTTAAATCACACAGAAAATAATATTATGGGGTCTCTGATCATGCTATATATCTCTGTTCATCAGGGTGGCAAGGACTTCTTTATTTCACTATGGTGGTTTGGCAGTCTTCTTCAACAATATCTGAAGGATCTTGAAGGAAAAATTTTAATGGTATTGAAAAGAGCTGGATGGGTGTACTGAAGCTGAATTCTATTTCATAATGATCTGGATGGTTGGTGTAGGAAGGGTATTCATTTTGCGATTGTTATACTATGACATTCAGATAAACACTGATGTTTACTTTCTTGGAAATGATTCCATAAAGTCTTGGCTCTAGACTCTTTTCTGACAGTTCATGTCTTTTAAATTGTGGATAGATGTAAGGAAAATGCAGAATGTGACTGACGGCTACAAAAACTCTTCAGCACCATAAGATTTCAGTAACATAAATCTTCTCTGAACTGACTGTGGCTCTCACCATTAGATTTTAAGGTCTATAGTTTATAGCTGTGATATTCTTAGTAAATAACCTCAGCTTTAGTTGGGAGACATAAAATATTGGCAGGGACTAAAATATAATATGAGTCATCTTGCAATGATCATGCAAGATATCTTATAAATGGCTTAGCTTGCTTTTTCAATCTCTCTGGTAAAAAGCATAATAAGAATCATAATCTCTCTGAAAAAACGAACAATAATAATTCTTCCTTCTACTCTTTCTCGGGTAAAACAACAGAGAATATTAAAAATTGAATAATCACCCAGTACTGGGTGATCAGTATATATAGCACCTCCATTACATTGTTAACTTGTTTATTCCCTTACAAATCATAGCCCCAATCTTTTATCTTGGTGGCCAATTGATTTGAAAAAAAATATTTTTTTTTTTTAAAAATGTTATGTTTTAAATAATTTTACAATATTTTTAATTTAACATTACCTGGTTGATGCTCACCACTATACTGATAACATCAGTTTCAAGTTTAAATACAAAAAAAATATTTTGCTACTGATAAAAAAAAAAATAACAAGACTTTCTATCTCTAACTCGGCAACCAAATTTTATGCACTCCTTTGCTAGAAAAAATAAGAGTACAAAGCAGAATGGCTAAAAATACATTAGTGCATTTTTCTTAATGCATTAATAGAAAATCTGCTAATTAAAAAAATGTATCGACGTGTGGGAACATCTCCAATTACTTTGTAATTATTTTATCTATTTTTATTTTTTTACAATATGTTCCAACACATAAACACTTTTTACAGAAAAAATCAAAAATATAAAATTATAAATGTAATATGTTTATATTTATTAAAATAACAAAATAAATGAAGCAAAAACATTGTACACATATATAATTTAACATTATGCATCAATTTACAATTTGGGAGTTAATAGTCTTGAGTGTATGTTGGTAAAAATATATACACAGACAACTATCCATTTTATACAGTTTATATAGTAGCTAAATAAAAATAATAAATATAACTGAGTTGTAGCTTTACTACAGCCACCATTTGTGTGTTTTTTCATAGAGTGAATGACACTTGATGCAATATCTGATTCAAAGGTCGCTTCACAAAATTAATACTGTTTTACTTTTATCAAGTTATTTAAAAAATATATAGGATGTAGCATACATACACAGCTATATTGTATTTTTTTAAAAAAATCGTCATTAATAGATTTTATTTGTTAATTGAAAATAAGTTTCTTCTGATATTTCTTTTTTATTATTATTAAAAATTCAAATTGTAAAAATATTTCAAGTTAAAAGTTTTAATATTTGTTTTTTGTTTTTTTTAGAAAGCTTTTAATTTTGAAAAGTTAATTGCATTCCTGTTTCTTTTATTTTAATTACAATTTATTTTTAGTTTGATTTTAAAAGTGGAGATTTAATTTTGTGTTGTTGTTTTTCTATAAGATATCCTTAGAATATTTAATTAAAGTTGAGAGGGAGATCAAGATTTGCCCTGGGTTAAAGTTGACATGGGATATAGTGATAGGATATAAATAATCCCTAATGTTTCAGACATTTAGATTATTCTTGGCTTGACTAAGCCAATTCTGCATCACCATGATTCATTCAACCTTATGATAATTTCATTATTGACTCCATATTAGTCTGCTGAGATTCGTACTGTGTTGCAGTTTGGATTTATTTTTAAACTTGTTGTACTCATTTTTCAAAAACCTAGCAATAAAATTTTGTATTTTTCTACCTGTCTTTAATTGGATTCTGTATTATTGCCTATGTTTGCTTTTGCAAGATATCTAAATTCATCACGTTGTGTTTTCAAACCTACAATATGCCTTCCTAACTTAACTAAGGATAGCCTCCTGATTACAAGCTGTTCTTATGTAGTTCCATAAATGTCTGAAATAGAAAGGATCCTGAAACATGCCTCTACACTTGCCACTATACAAAATTAAGACACCTGAAAATTGGAACTTAAAATAAAAGTGTGCACTCCTTAAAAAGCTCAGGGGACTCTGCTTTACCATAAGGTAAAATATTTATTATTTTTCCAGGGTATATAAATCTTTTAATTAAATCTCCGTTCAATCTAAAAATAAATCTGTGGTTTTAATAAATATTTAATTTTATTATTATTAACTGTTCTTGCTTTTCATTGTATGTATAGTGTGTCTTGGAATATTAGTTTTAGGTATCATAGTTTGCTTTCAATTTTATTTATTAAAGAGTGTATTGTGAGATTATATTTTAGAGGCTTATTATGCCTTCTTGTTTTATTATTAACTATTGCTAAATGCTTTGGCAGTCTTTTGTAAAATTAATTTACTCACCAGTTCCTATTTTGCTGTCCAATAATTATTTTAAATTACTGGGTTTTCACATTTTGTAAACTGCAAATCTTTTTTTGCTGGTGGTTCATCATGTTTGTTATTCTCGCTTTCTGTATTTAGAGATTTCATTTCTTTTTTCCGGATTATGTAAGACCATAATCATTCTTCAATATTTAATGTCTTGAATGTGAAATCATCCACAAATTATGTTAAAAGTGGTACATTATGACCTGACCTCTGAAAAAATAAGATGCCTCTAGGTCACAGTACTAGGAAATTCTCGCCTGCCTGTTTCATTGATATTCTACAAGAACGTATTGTTTCATATCTCTCAATTAGAAAACTAAAATTGTCATTTCTCTTATAACTTGCCAGCAGGATGATACTGTTAATGCCCTTTTAAATTGTAGGACATAAAATCTTTTTTTTTTCTGTTAAACATTTAATGTTTTAATATTTTCAGCTCAATTAGCTTATAAAATCTAGGTCAACCATTCATATTCAGTTTGCTAGATTTAATTTAAGTTTTTTTTTTAATGAATTGTAATAAAAATTTCAAATTATTTAAATTTAATTTTGCTGATATTTGTCTTAGTGCTTTTACTTCTCAATTGTCTGAACAACATTCATGAGCTCTTGCTATCTTCCTGAGTTTAATCAGTGCAAACCATCATCACCATCCACTTTTGATCACAGTAAACAAATTTTCCAGATATGCAGTGATCTGGTGGCACACTCCATGATCAAGTTTAGATTGAGTGACCATTACAATATATATATATATATATATATATATATATATATATATATATTTTTATTATGATATATATATATATATATATATCATAATAAAAATAATAAATTTAATGGTAATAAACTATTATAAACAATTTTTAATCTGCAGAATTACTTTTGGTTAATTTTTTAAATCTGCTTCAAATGCCATTAAATTTAAAAATAAAGCATTAGAAAAATGTCATCAATTCAAATTCCATGAATCCCACATTTTAATGTTAGCAGCTTCTCTATATATTAAATGTATTTTATTCCTATTTATAAAAATTGCTTCCTTAATTTTTTATTATTATGATTTCTCTTTTTATGAAGAATTTTCACACATTTAAAATCAAATTTAAATTTATATTTACATATTTTTTCATTATCACAGAGAAGTGAAGCAATCATTAAATCACCACTATTCTTACTTTTTACATGCTTATACAACATTTCACTCCCCTTTAATCTCTTCTTAATACTGCACTTAAATTTTTCTATATATGATTAATTATTACAAGATACAACAGTATATTTAATTATAAATTAATAATCAAGCTGTTGCAAAAATGGATATATAGTGCCAAAGCATGAAACCATGGTCAGGGGTTTGGGGAGGGGTTCCTGACAGAGATATTTTAGGTGCTGGCTCTGGCTAAGCATTTATCATAAAGCTTGTAGAGAAATTGGCAATCCTCACTGTTTATAACTTACAAGCTTAAGAGATAGGGTCATGTGATCTATGAATTGGATCTTTGACTCTTATTTTGACTTTTTATAGTCTCTGCCAAAAGTTTTATGCAATTTTATATTGTTATGACTACTAATATATGGTATGGCTGAAGATCTATCAGCCCCATATAGCTATTTGAGTTGGATAGCTGGGTTTGAAGACATGTAGATGTCTGAAAATTTCAGATTTTCCACTCAATAGATAACTTTTAAATAAGTGCCTGGCTTTGGGTTGGTATTTTTAGATCTAGTGTCTGAACCTACTCTGACACCTCTCTTAGGAGTGCCAAAGCACGAAACCATGGTCAGGGGTTTGGGGAGGGGTTACTGACAGAGATATTTTAAGTGCTGGCTCTGGCTAAGCATTTATCATAAAGCTTGTAGAAGAATTGGCAATCCTCACTGTTTATATATATATATATATATACTGTAGATCAAAGTATCAATTATGCATAAGATGTTATGTTTTAGAACATTTTTATTTCATAATGAGAAATTATTTTGTTACCAATGTAATAAAAAGAAAAATATTGAGATATTTTCCAAGGAATTGCTGGATGTTGGTTATAAAAAAATACAAATAAACAATAACTTTATCTCAATTTAAAACACGTTATAATCATTTAAAAAAAAATAAAGATTGATAATAAGCAATGGTTAACTATTTCATTTATTTCAAATCCACAAGTAAATTTTTTTAAGGATATATATATATATATATATATATATATATATATATATATATATATATATATATATATATATATATATATATATATATATATATATATAAGAACATGCTTAATGTTTAATTCTATGATTCAAACAATGTTAATAAATTAGTAAATTATTCTAAGAAATAGTTGAATTTCTTACAACCCTGGATTTTAATCATTGGGCCAAAGAACCACCTGATAGAAGGCAAAAAGTAGAAAATCAAAGGCTGCAGACATCAACTACTAGAGAAAGATACTATCCACCTGACCCAGTGTTATAAAAAAAATTAGCTTCTTAGAACGGTCACTAGATTTATTTATAAAAAAATGGAAATGAATTTAGTATAATGGAACATAAATTAGCTAAAAATGACTTTAAATTCACTAAAATTTTATTATTATTATGTTTGACTAATATTAGTATAAGTAAAATACTAACCAGACATGGCTAAATTTAGGCCATTTTTATTAAAACAGAAATTCTAGATCAAGGTATATAAAAGTCGCTTCATGTAATCTCTGCTTTCTATATATATATATATATATATATATATATATATATATATATATATATATATATATATATATATATATATATATATATATATATATATATATATATATATATATATATATATATATATGTAAAGAAAATAAGTTTTGTGTTTAAAATTATCTGATGTAGAATTTTTTTTTGTCTTTCCTTGCCTCATTTGTTCATTAGTTATTCACTGGAAGAAAGAGAAAATGAAACAGTAAGATTCACATTCGAATCTTAAGTTTCACCTTTTTCTATCATGTTTCACCCACCACCTTTATTTTACCTAAATGCATACATACTTTGATAACAAATTTAAAACATTAAATAAAATATTTGATATAATTTTAAATTTCTCATTTAGTTATATAATGTTGATATAACTTTAGGTATTAATTTTAAATTATAAACTTTCGTTAATATATTGCTGTTTTAAAAGTGTATTTTAAATAATAAATTTTGAAATTACATTATAACTAAAAAAAAAAAAGTAAAAATCAATAATAAATCCCTTTGTACTTGAAATTTGGCAAGTCATGGTCAGTGAGAGATATGATAGAATAATTAGAAAAATTCCCTAAAAGTTTCAATTAATAAAATGTAAAAAGTTAAAATAACCTAAACAATAGAACTGTAGATTTCTGAATTAATTAAAATTTAAAAAAAAACTCTTGTTAATGCATTGATTCTCTTCAGGGCAAATGAATGGAACTAAAAATAAACCAGAACAAAATTAAAAAGATAAGATAAAGAAATAGAGAACATCTTGGAAATTTAATAACTTTTTAGTTAGAATTTGGTTGTGCTCTTGCTTGGTTGAGAGAATACAAATCTTAGAATTAATTTGTCCACTGCAAAATGATTGAGTAGGAAGTGGCCAGACTATTCTCCCCCATAGATGGTCGATCATATATCCAAACCGCCATATGTGCCCTTCACCAATTAAACCAACAAGATCTGCTGCCCAAATAATCGGAAAGCTGCTGCTGCTATTGAAATGAATCAATAACCTGAGTGCTGGAAAGAACATCTACTGTTTGAACTCATGAGCAATCTGTTACTGACCATGAAATCTGAAAGCTTCTTATAAAACTGGTACCTGTACCCAAGGCCATCTAGAATACTCTAAATATTAATCAAGCTATAGCTTTCTCTCTATATATAAATTGGACAATTATTAATTTCATTATTAAATTTTTATGTAAATATCTTTTAATAATCTAGCTTACCTAACTCTGTCTATTTCTTGGGTACATATTTCCAATTTTACATTGTTTTTATTATCTAATGATAGCATGCCTATTAGATTTTTGATCAGACCTCACCAAATTTTAAATATAAATCTTAATCTAAATGGTTGTCATCTTGTACAGTGACCTACTAATTTATTTCTTTATATATACTCATATTGGCTGGTCAAATTGGAAATCTCCATAATTTTCTAAAACACAAATACATGATTGCCTAAAATAGTGGATGTGTGTCCTGCAAATAATGTAATTAATATTTAATTCTATAAATTATTTTATTTACATATAAATTGACATACATTAGGTACCTCATTTATTGTACATGCAAGGGTCTACTATGTAGCATGTGGTGGACATATTAGTTCATAATACCCACCCAGCTTACCTATTGCTTTTACACTTGTTTTAATTTAAATAATAAATCCATTAAGTGTATTTCTTTGAGAGCCAAATTCGTTATTTATTAAAATGTTGGTAATGTAAGACCGAATCATAAATTTATATTAAATCTTAACAGAATATTATGTGAATTACACATGTGTTACAGTTTAGAGATGTGGTACATTCCAGATCATACAGGATTTACTGAATCCCAGTCATCCTACCCAAGTGGACTTAATGAATGTTTCCATAGGGATTGATACCCATCACACAGTCAGAGAGAAAGCAGCACAAACATTTTGCACCTGATTACACTTATGTGACATCTTTACCTTTGTGCCTATGGAAAACACCAGCCCATTGTTTTAAACTCTTCCATTGGCTTCACAGTTTTAATGTAATGCCGCACTCACACCACAGTTCTATACGTACCACATGTTTCTTATTATTAATTTTATTATCACATGTATAATTTTGTATTTGCATTAATGACATAAAATCACTCTCAAATAAATGTCTGCTCATAATTAATAATTTATAAATATCTTATTTAATTAAATAAAATATATGTCCACAGCTGCTATTATCAATTCTAATTTAGACTTGTGCATTGCAAAGATATTAAATCCCCGAAGGCATGTTCTTGAAATACTTGCTCAAAAATTCAGGTAGCTAGATTATGTCAGCCAAATAAGTGTATGTCATAAAAAATAACACAGTATTGGAATAATATTACTGCTATTGAGATTTTAATATAATCCAATGTTTAATTAAATGATTTTACTATAAAATATTCTGATTAAATAGTTTCAAACCATACATCTACCATCATATATTTATTTATTTGACACCCATACAATGTACTATCTCCTTGATTATTTAAAATAGAAATGTCTAATATGAATATTATAAAAAGCTAACTCGAAAATAAAGTCTATGAGTCTCTCGCATCTCCCCCTGATCCCCAATGCCTAAAGAAATATTTACTACTGTGGCATCAGATGCGTTGTTTCATAGAGTGTATTGTGGAACCAATAAACCATGTTCGAACTGAGTAATACTGGTAGCTTCCCTACCTATGTGCTGCTTTTCAGTGTGGTGGACGAATTCAGCACTATGTTAACAAAGTTTATGAATGTGACCGTTACAATACAAAGTGTTCAATTAGAAGTAAGAACTGACACCTTAGAAAGTAGAGTTAAGGAGGCTATAAATATGAGCCAAAAGAAAGGTCAAAGGTCAGTAGGAAATTTAAAATTTATAGTAAAAGAGCAGATGGAGGTCATGCAAAAAAGCTTAGATGAAAAATACATCAGACTAAAGAAGAATAGTGGAATGAGTATAAAGATGAAATTGATAAGAAGTTGGTTAATAGTAGGCAAGAAATAGTAAATTAGTTACAATGTCAGTTTTCTTACATAGATGTAGACTGGAGAGAAAGCAAAAATAATTCAAAATTCATTTACAAAAACTAGAGTATAAGATAATGGAAACAAAATAACAAAGTACAGGAAGAAATATTCAAGAGATAAATATTAATATAGAACAAAATCAGGTTATATCTAGTCTAAATTTACAGTGTAAAAATGAAATTTAATTGGGAAATACCTGTACAAGACACTGATAATAATTTTCAGAATTTAGAGATGAATGTAAAAAGAAATAAGACAAAAGAGGCTTGTCTGATGATAAGTAGCTTTAATATGGAGAAAAGATATAATAAATTTAATAAGACTTTGTCAGATTATAATTATAGGATAGTAGTAATAGTAACAAGTCAGAAGTCACATGACTTATATATAGCTTGCACTTACTAATATGTAAAGTTAAGAGCGTGCTAATAGCTCTAAACAAGCTTTTTTTTTTATTTATGATAAATGCTACTACAAGAGAAGGCATTCAAATCGTGGTCCCCATCCCCAGACCGGTTTCGACCTATGGGTCTCTTCAGTGAGGAGTTGGGACATTAGATCTAAAAAACCAACTCAAGCAAAGCATTATAATACTAATAGTATTAATAAAAAATATAGTGAATTTTCAGACCAAGATAAGTTGTAAAATGATAATGGATTGGATACAACCAATATTTTTTTTATACCAGGAAATAATGATAGTATATTGTGGAAAGATAACAGAATAAAGTGCACAATGAAAAATGTTTTCATAAAAGTAAGTTCATTTAGATGTAGTGATATATTGATGTTAGTTAATGATGAGACCCAATGTAAATAGAGAAGGGTTTGATCGTTTCCACTTATTTGGTAATATAACGTCTATGATTTTAAATATTAAATTTGAATGTAAAATGAAAATTATTTTTTAAAGATTGTCTTTAGTAAAACAATTTAACAGTATTATAGATTTATTATTTGGCCATAGAATTAATAGTAAGAGGAGATGGTTAGTTATTAGATTTACCATGCAGGAATGTGATGTAGTAGATAGGTTGACATTGAGAAACATATAATGGACCGAGTTTGAAATCTATTCTATTGGAGAAAGAATAGAAAACGGATATGTTACCAATAAACCTGAAATATATAAATACCTTATGCAGTTTAAATTTAAGTAGTAATTGACTAATAGTTAAATGAAAAAATATATAATGAAGGGGGACTGTAACCCTTCATTTCTTTTGTAAAGAAAGTAATGATTGCAAAACAAATAGTAGGATTAGCAGATAACTATATCTGAATATTTTTTTAAGTCAAAAATAAATTAAAGTTTTATTTAGAGAGACCAATAACCATGTGGCTTCAATTTAATGTAGAGGAAAGTGTGTTTGCATTTTATTAATACCTATAGCATATTATTATGTAGAGGGGAAGGAAGAATGACTATTGCATGCACTATAATATCTTAAAACGTTGATTTATATTAATCATAATAAATGAACTTCTCATACATAGTATCCTTTACAGAAAAATACGTTGTCAGGCAATTATGAGAGATTTTTTTACTAATAAAAATATGAACAAGTGGATCACTATTTAGTATTATGGATATGTGCATGCATGGGTGTGTCTATGATATATATATTGTAATGATATATAAATATGTCGTTACATTAATTATAATATATTGTTACAATATATATATATATATATATATATATTATTGTAACAATATATAAATATGTTGTTACATTAATTTAAAATAAAAACTTAAAAGTTCGCAAATAAAAGTAAAAAACTAAACGCTAAAATTAAAATGTTTGTTAAATGTATATACATTCGCACAGAAGCCAAACTTTAAAAATATTTTTTTTAAAAAAACAAATAAGTATTTGAACATACTTTTTTATAAAAAAGTACAAGATTTAAAAATAAAATGGGGTATTAATTAATGTAATCTGTAAATGGAAATGATTGTTTATGAATTATCGAAAACCAAACTGACCCTTGGGCTCTTGTATAATTAAAATGATCTGATGAAAGATAGGTAAGAAAATAAAGAGAAATTAGCTTGACAAATGAAAGCACTAAGCCTTGGTTTGGACCCTAACGAATGTGATGGATTAGTGACGTTTTGTTGATTGAATCCATGTGGATAATATAAAAAGGGAAATACAGTTTTTTCTGACAGTCCCAGAATTTTGTGTTTGAGAGATGTGAAAGGATGCACATACCACACTCTCTATAAAAAATATGAAAAGACTGTGATACCTTGAACCAGCTATTGCCATCTCCAGAACATTATCTTCCAATGGAGGCATCACAGGAATTAAAAGCAGAAACCTGGACTCTTCTACCATGAGCTATGAACTTTACAAATTAACAACAACAAAAAAAAGATAATTAAAAACTTTCGTCATTGTTTTTGAAAGATTCAGCTAACTTAAATTTTAAAATGAACTTTTATTTGATTTTCAAATTAATAATTGATTGTTTAAATTTATATAGTTAAGTTTTGCTAAAATCATTTCCATTTTATTATTTTTATTTGTAGTAATATTTATTGTAGAAATTATTAAATGCATTACATTTAAGTTGGGTATAGACGTTTCATAGATTCGTTAGTGGTTGATTATGTTGTGGTTTTCACAGTCGATAAGAATGTATAAGTCAACAATGTCACTGCGGTGACTTATGATGAACACCAAAGGGTCTCTTATATTCCCTCAGCAATTGATGTTATCGATTGACTTGTATTTTGATCGGTTGTGTTTAATTTGGAATCTTTTTGATCATGGAATCTGTGCAGCTGATCTATACTTGACATTATAAAACAAATTGTAAAAAAATTATCTGTGCAAATGTATTTAAATGTTAAATTTAAGTTGTGCATGAATGGCTTTATAGTTTTGTAAAGTTATATTAAGGGAGGGTAATCTTAGGTTATTCTGTTCATAGTTGAATTGGTTCAATGAATTGGATATATTTGTGTAATTGTAGATGTAGTAGGAGATCCGCAATGGGCCGGATTATATATATACGCCACACACCTTCTGTTTGCCTATTGATGGGTTTGTAAGATGGCAAAGGACCGCAGTCCATTCCTATGGCGTTTTATGCTTATTGTTCTACTCACCAACAGATGTAACATTCCTGTTGGTGGAGAGACAATGTCTTCTCTAATTCTACTTACTGATCAGATGTACATTCCTGACAATATAGTATTTTGTGTTGTCGTATTTTCATGCTACATTGAATACATAAATGTATCAGATGGATTGGCACCGGTTTGATTGCGAAATTTGTTGCCTAAGGTTAAATCAGGGAAGAATATTTTCTTTTCAAATGCAGTTCTATGTAGTCTATTCATACTCGACTCACTAAATAAATATTAAACTCATGGTTGTAATTTACTTAAATGTAAAACTAATGATTGAATAGAAAAATCTAAAATGTTGAATTTATTCCTCAAAATTTAAATGTTATTTTATATGTGCGTAAATAAATATTTGTATGTGTTAATTTCTGGCAGTGGCATTTATTCTTTTATATTTAAGATATAAAATTTATATTTTATTATCACTGCTACTCACTGAGCTAGTGACAATGGGCTAATGACCAAAATATAAAATAGAGTGGAATCTTAACAGCGCGTATCTGCCTACTGTATTTTTTTTTTCTAGGTTCAAATGCCTAGATGGCGCCCTGGTAGATACAGATACATAGATTGCTGTCTCCACTATTGTTTTGGATCATTATAATTGGCATCCTAAGTGTGGCCTTACCTCAGAGATTGACCCTGAGAAGGGGAATTGATGATGAGAAATTTTATATCTATATAATAAATCACGAGTGCCCTTAGAATTTTAAAAGTGAATCATGCAAATAACATTTGTTGTTTTTTCTGAAATAAGTACATTTTTGTACTAACGTAAAGTTGTATCCAGATGTTTAATAAACCACTAGTTCTTTTGAAAATAAATCATGCCCGTAATATTTTTTCTGAAATTAGTATAAATATATTTGTTGTATTGACGTGGATTTGCAGTTTGAAGTTTTGTTTGACAAAAATTGTGCATATGTAGAGATAAATTCGAGGAATAAAAACTAATAAATAAAACATAATAATAAATCTAAATCATATTTTTTTTTAAAAAAAAAGTCTTGTTCTAATCGTTCAACTTGCCTAAGTAATAGTTAAAGGTAGGAGAAATGAAACTTGGAAGGGAAGGAGCAGAAATTTAGTTGGTAATAAGGAATCAACAGTCAACATTTTTTTTAATCATTATATTTGTGTGTAAGTACTGTTTTGTCTTTTAAAAAAAAAGTTTTGTCCTTTTGAAATTTTCATATATAATCAATTTTTGTAATGAAATTACTAACACTAAGTAAAGTCTTTTTTTTAACTGTTTTTTTGTTTTTTGAGGAAGTTTATTGATATGTAATGATATATAAATATGTCGTTACATTAATTTAAAATAAAAACTTAAAAGTTCACAAATAAGAGTAAAAAACTAAACGCTAAAATTAAAATGTTTGTTAAACATATATACATTCGCACAGAAGCCAAACTTTAAAAATATTTTTAAAAAAAAAAAAAAAATTAAATATTTGAACATACTTTTTTATAAAAAAGTACAAGATTTAAAAATAAAAACATGTATTAATTAATGTAATCTGTAAATGGAAATGATTGTTTATGAATTATCGAAAACCAAACTGACCCTTGGGCTCTTGTATAATTAAAATGATCTGATGAAAGATAGATAAGAAAATAAAGAGAAATTAGCTTGACCAATGGAAGAACTAAGCGTTGGCTCAGACCCTAACAAAAGTGATGGATTAGTGACGTTTTGTTGATTGAATCCGTGTGGATAATATAAAAAGGAAAATACAGTTTTTTCTGACAGTTCCAGCATTTTGTGTTTGAGAGATGTGGTAGGACGCACATACCACACTCTCTATAAAAAAATGAAAAGACTGTGATACCTTTAACCAGCTATTGCCATCTCCAGAACATTATCTTCCAATGGAGGCATCGCGGGAATTAAAAGCAGAAACCTGGACTCTTCTACCATGAGCTATGAACTTTACAAATTAACAACAACAAAAAAAAGTAATTAAGAACTTTCATCATTGTTTTTTGAAAGATTCAGCTAATTTAAATTTTAAAATGAACTTTTATTTGATTTTCAAATTAATAATTGATTGTTTAAATTTATATAGTTAAGTTTTGCTAAAATCATTTCCATTTTATAATTTTTATTTATAGTAATATTTATTGTAGAAATTATTAAATGCATTACATTTAAGTTGGGTATAGATGTTGCATAGATTCATTAGCGGTTGATTATGTTGTGGTTTTCACATTCAATTAGAATATATAAGTCAACAATGTCACTTCCGTGTCTTATGATGAACATTAAAGGGTCTCCTGTATTCCCTCAGCAATTGACATTATCGATTGACTTTGTATTTTGATCGGTTGTGTTTAATTTGGAATGTTTTTGATCGTGGAATCTTTGCAGCCGATCTATACTCGACATTATAAAACAAATTGTATAAAAATAATCTGTGCGATCGTATTTAAATGTTAAATTTAAGTCGGGCAGGAATGGCTATATAGTTTTGTAAAGTTATATTAAGGGAGGGTAATCTTAGGTTATTCATTTCATAGTTGAATTGGTTCAATGGATTGGATATATTTGTGTAATTGTAGATGTAGTAGGAGATCCACTATGGGCAGGATTATATATATTTATATATATGCCACACACCTTCTGTTTGCCTATGGATGGGTTTGTAAGACGGCAAAGGACTGCAGTCCATTCCTATGGAGTTTTATATTTATTGTTCTACTCACCAACAGATATAACATTCCTGTTGGTGGAGAGACAATGTCTTCTCTAATTCTACTTACTGATCAGATGTACATTCCTGACAGTATAGTATTTTGTGTTGTCGTATTTTCATGCTATATTGAATACATAAATGTATCAGATGGATTGGCACTGGTTTGATTGCAAAATTTGTTGCCTAAGGTTAAATCAGGGAAGAATATTTTCTTTTCAAATGCAGATCTATATAGTCTATTCATACTCGACTCACTAAATAAATATTAAACTCATGGTTCTAATTTACTTAAATGTAAAACTAAAGATTAATAGAAAAATCTAAAATGTTGAATTTATTCCTCAAAATTTAAATGTTATTTTATATGTGCGTAAATAAATATTTTTATGTGTTAATTTCTGACAGTGGCTTTTATTCTTTTATATTTAAGATATAAAATTTATATTTTATTATCTCTGCTACTCCACTGAGCTAGTGACTTGGGGTAACGATCTGAATATTTAAATAAAGTGGAATCTTAACAGCACATATCTGCCTACTCTATAAATTTCTCTAGGTTTAAATAACCTAGATGGAACTTGTAGAGCAGATATCGTAGTTTGCAGTTAGATTCGATCTTCACTTTCATTTCGATCATTATAATATATATATATACATTACAGGCATAAAGGTAAACTAGTCAATATATAATCAAAACTACCCCAAAACCAAAATTCAACCAGACCAGCATAAAAATAATATAAAAACACTACCAAAGGTTTCACTGCTACAAGCAGACTTCTCAAAAGTAAAGAACTACAAAAACTACACTATATATATATATATATATATATATATATATATATATATATATATATATATATATATATATATATATATATATATATATATATATATATATATATATATATATATATATATATATATATATATATATATATATTAAACATTAACCACAAATCCATTTACTTCCCATCCACCCTTAATACTAAAAAAAACTCTTAAATAAATTAATTGCTTCATAACAATACATTTTCAATAATAAAAATTTTTTAATTCTTCTTTTGAATTCATTTTTCTCAAAGAAGACAACCATAACTTCTTCTAAATCATTAGTGTGGCCTGTATCTTTTTAATGGACATACAAAGCTGAACTAAGATCTATTTTAAGTCTACCTTTATGAACCTTTATTCTTTCATTTAAACTCAAACTACTCAGACCTATGTAAACCTTCTCACAAAATAAACAAGGGATAAAATATACTACACCAGGAATAGTCTTACTATCAAAAATATATTTTGTATTATTTAATAAATTATTCAATGTAACACCCCTTTCCCAAGCAATTTTCTTATTTCCAAACAATTTACTATTTCTAATTACAATTTAGGCAGAATAGGTCAAATTTCTATTGTAAAAAATATGAAAGAAAATTAAAGTGGTTGTTTGGGAAAGTTAAGAAAATTTATTGTAGTGATAAAGGGTATGAGAGTAATGTTTCTGATGATAGAGTTGTTAATCTTTCTGATACAAAGTTAAATGACAGAGAAATATATATTCTAGGTAAAGGCCCTAATTTTGTTCCATTTCATTCAAAAAATATAGTTTTGCTACAATTTTGTCTATTGATTCTAGTAATTTGAGTGATGAGCATAAAGTTGGTATTTAATCGATTTTGAATAATAGTTTAAAAAAGGAAAGAAAAAAATTGTTAGTAATTCTGCTGAGATTAAACATCTTAAGAATAAGTTAATTGCTAACGATGTAATCATTTCTCATGAAGACAAAGCTAGTAGGTTTGTCATTATGAAAGAGATGAATTCAAAGACAAAATGGATAGAGAATTAAATAATGGTAAATGTATGTTTTTAGATAATGATCCAGGTAATTTGATTAAAAGAAAATTGATAAATATTATGAAGAAAATGGTTAATATAAAAAAATTAATAGAATAGATTATTTAAAATGCTATCCTAATGATTTCATATCAGCTAAGATGTTTGTGAATATTAAGACTCATAAAGATGGTTTTCTTTTAAGATTTATTTTTGATTTTACAGGTAGTGTTGTAGAGGGTATTTCTAGATTCTTGAACATTTTATTAAAAACAATTTGTTGATTTTGGTCATTACACAGTTTCTTCTTTGTTGAGGTTTTTGATAAGATTAATATTTTCATATAGGAAAATAATTGGGTATTTGGCAGTTTAGATATTAAAAATATGTATCAGTCTGTTAATAGGTTAAACAGTATAGATATTATTATGTCTGTATTGATTAAGAAAAGTTCTTTATCAAAAAATAAAATTAAGAAAATTGAAGATTTTGTTTTGTTATTGGTAGATTCTATGTATTTTACTTATTTAAGTAATTTTTATAAGATTAAGGAAGGGTGGATACTAGGTTATATTATTTTTTCTTTAGTATGTTCAGTGCATATTTATTATATGGAAGATGAAACTAATATTAAAAATAATTGTTTATATGTAAAGTTATTTGTCAGATATGTTGATGATTGTTTATTTGTAGTTGAGAATGATAAATTGAAGGATTTTGTAAAAGTGTTTAATTGTTTTGATCCTTCTATAAAATGTGTGTTAGAAGGAGGGGGGTTAGCTTTTTGTAAGTTAAATTTTTTAGATCTTTTGGTGATTAGAAATGTAGAGACTAATTGTTTAATGTGCAGTCATTTTGTTAAAAGTAAAAAAAATAAGATCTATAATTAAACATGATAGCTATCAGTCTGTATCTAATAATGTAGCTGCTTTAAGGAATTATTGTCATAGGAATATTAAATTAAATAATTCTAGTGGGGTAGCTTTGTTTCAGAAATATCAATTTTATAAAGATTACTTGAGGATTGGTTACTCTGATAAGTTTGTTAAAAGTATTTTATTTAATAGTAATGTTTGTAAGGATGTAAAGGTTAAAGAAAAATATGATTTTATTTCTTTGCCATTTAAATCGTCTTCTTATAAAATTGTATGTAGAAATAGGAAATTGTTTGGAAATAAGAAAATTACTTGAGGATGGGGTGTTGCATTGAATAATTTATTAAATAATAGAAAAAAAATTGATAGTAAGACTATTCCTGGTGTAGTATATTTTATTCCTTGTTTATTTGTAAGAAGGTTAACATAGGGCAGAGTAGTTTGAGTTTAAATGAAAGAATAAAGGTTCATAATAGTAGAGTTAAAAATAAATATATTATTTCTGCTTTGTATGTCCATGAAAAAGATACAGGCCACACTATTGATTATGATGAAGCTAAGGTTGTCTTCTTTGAGAGAAATGAAATCAAAAGTAGAATTAAATAATTTTTATCATTGAAAATTTATTGTTCTGAAGCAATTAATTTATTTAATAGTTCTTTTTATATTAAGGGTGGATGGGAAGTGATTGGATTTGTGAGCAACGTTTATTATATATATATATATATATATATATATATATATATATATATATATATATATATATATATATATATATATATATATATATATATATATATATATAATATATATATTGTAGGTTCTGTAGTTCTTTACACTTGAAAAGTCTGCTTGTAGCAGTGAAACCTTTGGTAGTGTTTTAATATTATTTTTACGCTGGTCTTGTTGAATTTTAGATTTGGGGTGTTTTGATTATATATATATATATATATATATATATATATATATATATATATATATATATATATATATATATATATATATATATATTATATATATATATATATATATATATATATATATATATATATATATATATATTGTAGGTTCTGTAGTTCTTTACACTTGAAAAGTCTGCTTGTAGCAGTGAAACCTTTGGTAGTGTTTTAATATTATTTTTACGCTGGTCTTGTTGAATTTTAGATTTGGGGTAGTTTTGATTATATATATATATATATATATATATATATATATATATATATATATATATATATATATATATATATATATATATATATATATATTATATATATATATATATAATATATATATAATATAAGGTCTTTGAAATTTACAGTGTATATTATTTGATAATATATAATGTAAAAAATAATTTATTTTGTATGGGTTTTTCAGAAGTTGGTTATTGTTTTAAATTCTAAATTTTTTTTAAGTCTTAAATAAATTTATGTATAACAAAAAATCAGTTTTATAAAATATGCACTATTATATTTTTTTAAGCTGAATTTCAGAATGGAAAAATGTGTCAAGATATGACTAAAAAAAGATACGATAAACGTAATAAGAGCTGAAGTCAATAAACTAAAACCAACATTTTTTTAAATGTTGTCAATGGTTTCTTAGGTATACCAAAAAGGTGTGTGTGTTAATTGGTAGATAGAAAAGATAAAATCAACATTTGCAGGTGTTTTTTATTATAAAAGCTAGTGTAAATAAAAGGGCTGGGTTCCTTGATAATTCTCTGCTCTGATGCATTTTTTGCCTCAGATAACAGTTGCAAATCCTTAATAAAATATAGTTATAACTTAATATGAAGGACTAAACAAGATATAGATTGATTTACCAGTCTCTCTTTTGAAATCAATGCTGTCAAGTTCAGTTGTACAAAAAAATAGTACATTATACCTCAATCTTTGTATTTGGCTTTTAAAAATTCATTTAAAAGAATATATCTCAGGAACAAACATTTAATAATCCATATTTTAAACATGGCTTAATTAAAACTTCAAGTTATAAATGGACTTTAACTCTTATAATGCATGACTCGTCTAAAAATGAGAAGGTTTGATATCACTCTAAATCGGCTATTTTTTATCCCACGTATACATATGATACATCATTAGAAAGAAAATCAAAAGTTCTGTAAGATGGTGCCCTCTTCAGAATAAATTTACAAGTAAAAAATCAATAAAAATGACCATATATGTCAAACAAAACCAAAGCACCGCCTCCTCACCAACTTTTCTTGAATCTTTTTGGCTGTCCCACTTCTGTCAGAAAAAGGAAATGGCTGCCAAAAAGTAAAAAGTTACGTTCGTTTTGATTTTTATTACGAAATTGATAAACGAATGTTTACAGCATTTTAAACAATATTTGAATTGAATTACAAATTATTATTGATAAAATAATACCAAAAATCAAATTATTTTAGAAAAATAGTTAAGATATTACCAAGAATTATTTTTTTATTGCTACATATTGATCGTAATGTTAAAGTGAAAAAAAAAAGATTGCTAACGCAATCTTTTTTGGTTGCTTGAATAGCGGTTACTTTTATTTCACCGCAATTGAATATTTTTTAAATTATAATTCAAATTTTATTTTCGAAAAGATTTTTGTTTGCTTTTGTAATCTGCCAATTCAGTAATATACTTTTTACAAACGAAACTAATGTATTTATATTATTAAAAGTGATCTATTTTAACAATAGATTTTGTTAAAGTTGTGAGTTGGCCAATTACAAGTTTTGATTTTTAACTCATTCGGCCAATTATATAATCATCGTTCAAAGGGTTAATACTATTAATTGGAGATGTATTCAAAACACTTCTTCTTTTTCTTCTTCTAATTATTATTATTATTATTATTATTATTATTATTATTATTATTATTATTATTATTATTATTATTATTATTATTATTATTATTATTATTATTATTATTATTATTATTATTATTATAATAATAATAATAATAATAATAATAATAATAATAATAATAATAATAATAATAATAATAATAATAATAATAATAATAATAATAATAATAATAATAATAATAATAATAATAATAATAATAATAATAATAATAATAATAATAATAATAATAATAATAATAATATTTTATTTTGAGATGAGTAAGAACTAATGTGCCAATATATCTTATTTGAATCACTCAAATATGCAAGGGGCACTCATCAAATGTACAGTAAATAATGGCTGAAAATAAATTAACAATTCTTCTTTATCACTAATGAAAACAAACTTAATAATAAACATGAGAATATAGCATCTTAACACTGTTTTTGTTTGAATTTTTTTTGTCTTAAAAAAAAATTATAAAATGAAGCATGGAAAAATAAAGTTATGGACTAAAAATGTGAAACCAAGCATCTAGAATTGAACCTGGGAACAAGTATTTTTTTTTAAAAAAAAAAGAAAAATGAAAGTAATGTGCAGGATTGTTTATCAACAGTTTTGAAATATCATGATTAAATATCATAATATCAATTATTAATGTAGCTACATCCTAGATGAAAATATTTTATATGCTCTTATATTCATTAAGGTAAGACAAATATTGTGGATTTACCATGGTCATGAAGCAAATAATGGTAAAAACGCATTTATGTACAGTATGCAAGTATTATTCTGTTAAATTGATATTAAACATGCAAAATATTCAAATTTTGCTCCAAAGGAACCCAAAGAGACAATGTGTAATATTTTATTATTTATTTATTTTTCCTTTCATTTATGTATTTTTATGTATAGTAGATAGTTAACATTCATAGTAAATTAAAAACAATTATGACACCCATATGAAATGATTGAAGTTTAAAACAAATTGTTAATGTATAATATAAATGTGAAAGCAGGAATGCTTACATATTTGTCATATGAAAAAATAAAAAAAATATTTGTTTTGTATCAAAATTATATGCCTATTGGTAGAGTTGTGAATGTCATTTGAATTGTCATTGCTGTACCTTTACAAGTAGATGTGATCTGTTTTGTTCATAAATTTTGGATGAGGGTTGCTGGGTTCTTGAGGTTTAAAATTAATATAGTTTATGAATTTTATTCCTGGTCAGTTAAAACTTTATCAGTTTGCATCAATATTGTGATAACCCTGTGTGTGTATGTGTGAAGCCATAAATGTTGAGTATTGCTGAGGGAGAGTTATTGTACCACCTCAAGGGAATAAATAAAAATTAGCTATTGTAGCTTTTAATTACTATGTATGCAGGTATTGTAAGATTAAAGACTTGATCCCAACACCATTTGTACTTATTATTTAATTAGAGAATTGTTTATATAGTTGTGGTAAAATGTTTTGCAGACCTATTAATAGTAAATGTGTAGAGACCAGTTCTTCACATAATACTTAGCCTCAGGAAGAAGGCAGTCTCTGGTTAATGCTAACCTTTGAAGGCATGAGTAATTTGTTTATTTTTTCTTACTAATATACTAATGTGTGTGTGTTCTTAAGTGCTCTATAGTGATATAAAGTGTAGGGAGGGTTCTTGCAAGATAATGTAAAAGTTGTTTTGGCAGGGTTAGGGTTCTAATCAGATATATGAAGTGATGTGGGGGATGACAGAAAGTTGTTTTAATTTATATGCTGGTCGATCTGTAGTCAAAGTTTATGGGAGATAAATATAAACATTGTCAAACTGTGGCGACATACTAGCCAGTCCAAATGAATAATTAATGATCAGGATTACAGGGGGATTGCATGGAAATAAAACTATTGATTTATAGTTCAAATAATTATTTACAATTAATGAATGGTCAGAAATTTTAGATATAATATTATCTTTACTTAGAAAATGATATAACTTATTGCTTCTTGGAGGGGTAAATTTAAATTTATTGTAGTGTAATGGGCCAAGAAATTAACTGTGGAATTCTAATTCCATGCACGTAAGTGCAATAACATTTAAGTTAGAAATATGGGTCAAAACGATTAAATTTTAATTATGAAATTTAAGTAATAGGAAATTATATATTTTTGTTGTCATTGTTAATAATAATAATAATAATAATAATAATAATAATAATAATAATAATAATAATAATAATAATAATAATAATAATAATAATAATAATAATAATAATAATAATAATAATAATAATCATCATCATCATCATCATCTTTTATAATTTATATTATCCACTTTAAGCATTATTTCAAATATGTAGTCTTCGATGTTTGTCACAATTATTTATTACTAAAAGTTTACAGCCAGATAATTATTGTCATAAATTTTAATGCTTGGATTATAGAAAGAGAATGATAAGAATGAGGTTGGGAGATATCAATTGTATTGTTTTTGTTTTAGAATCAAGATTATATAATCATTTATAGGATATTATCATCATTAATAAATTTTAGCCATCATCATTAAATTATATATAAATGGCTTTGTAGGAAGATTTATTATTATAGTTCTTAATATATATAAAGTTGATACCAAAGAAAAAGCTCTTTAGGAGTTGTAATAATCACTTGTATGGCCTATGTTATTTTATTGTTTCGTAATTGTAGGTGGTTGAATTTTTTGGAGACAAATAAATAATATATATTTTAGTTTACAACACATTTTAATATTGTAGAAATATGTATTATTTTTAATATCTTTTTCTTCTTTGTCTAATGTTGTATTAGTGATTTAATGATAACATGTATTGAAGGTTAGTGTTATTACATTCTTCATTTTGTTTTAAACTCCCTATTTAGTTAGTCATCATCTCTATTCTGACTTGCAAATTATTACAATATATATATATATATATATATATATATATATATATATATATATATATATATATATATATATATATATATATATATATATATATATATATATATATATATATATTATATATATATTGTACCAGTCAAAACATTTTTATCCATCTAACATGAGCTGGCAATCACAAAATGTATTAAAACCCAGTCAAGCTCAAGATTTAGGACAGGGACCAACCTGGATTCGAACCCACTCTCTAATTCCCAGATCTAACACCTAAGGAATAACATAATAGTGATGGCACATGAGAATTAATTTTAAATCTGCCTGACTAGCAAAGCTAAGCAAAATAATGAGACATATATTAACTATGACTAAACTAAAATATACATAAACATGGCTGTAATATGTGGAAGTGGAGGAAAAGAGGAATTCAAACTACTCCAATAAATTAGACAATAAAAATTAATTTAATATGATAACAAATTATTATACATTATGGCTTAATTATATACATTAGTATGTGCGTGAATGAGCAAGTGGTCTACCAAATGATAGATAATTACATATTGTCATTCATGCTATATTTCTTATATGCTTTTAAATTAGCTAAATAATAATATATATATTATAAATAAACACACATTTTTGTTGGGTCTAATATTAAGATGCCAATCAATTATTAGAAAGAAGTTACATAAAATTGCTATTGACACTTTGGGTTATAGTTCTGAAATGTGGTGACTAATATATGATTTAGGGGAGCGTTTTGGAATTCATTACAGATATAAGATAAATTATTTTCATGTTATTATGATCCTGAAAATAAATAAAACACATTTGAAAACATTTGATTAAATTTTAATCTATGACAAAATATTTAATGAAAAATTATTTTAACAATAGTAAGACAAACACTTTATTTTTCCCAAGACATATACTATTAAATAGGTATATAAATTATGATGGTGGGATTGTATATGATTGAAATAAAATTTATCAACAAAACTAGAAGTAGTTTGCATTTACATATATTTTAAACAGAGCACAATTTCAGTATTATTACAACACTAAAACTAAATCATAAGCTAAGGAAATAATAATAATATGAAGTTTGTGTGGTACTGGTATAATAGCCAAAAGAATAACTAAGATGAGATGGTCATGCTTTTGGATGAGAACAAAGTCTAAGCCCTCCTTCTTGAGTATTGCTTAGAGAAAAGTGGATAGGCATGGGGTGTCCCAGACTTTTGCTGGTATACCCGACATGAGAGGCCTTTTATCTATGAAGTAAATATGAGTAGTGTGTGCCAATCTGACAGGATCACCGGCAGAGGCATTTTATACTAAATAAATGTGATTCCGGATAGTGCAACTATCTATGGAATGAGATATGAGGAGAAATTAAGATTTACCCCTTCTCTTATTTTGCTATTTAAAAGAAATCAATCCCACCTTCATTGATTTTATAATAACTGGAATATTTAAATACTGTATTTGATATATTAAGAGTATGGAATCATAAAATAAAAACTAGCAGTTATATATATAAAACAATTAATATGTCACTCTTTCAGAATTAAATAAATAATATTTTATAAGATTTCAGAGCGTTAATTAGCCTAAGTTCTGGATTCACCCCATGTAGAAAATCCAGACATAAACAAATCAATTTTATATTAAAACGAACCTAAAATGTTGATTCGTAAAAACAATCTGTCGAACATATTAATTAATAATGCATTGTTTTAAATGAACATTAAAAACCTTAATTCATTAAGGTTTACTTAAAAATGACAGAAAAGATTTTATAAATTAAGCTCACCTGTTTGCTTGAGATTGGCAATTTAATAATACAAGTATACATATAAAATCAAGTATTAAATAACTATAAATAATTAACCGCACCAAAGTTAAATAAAGTTAGAGCATAGGATATAGGATTAAATTTATGAAAATCATTTAAGAGCAAATTACATTTACATAATTAAATATCAAAAAAAGTAAAGTTAAATAACACATTAGAAGAAGTCTTCATAGATGAGTTAGGCTAAATTTAGTTTGATGTGAAGACTTGAAAAGTTACCTTGCAATTTTAAGAGTCCAATTTAGTAGTGCATGTGCATGGCAATTAAAATGCAAGTTTTCCTGTGGCAGCAAGCTTCTATTAGGACATTAAAGTTTTTAGGTTGGGCTTTTACTTCACTTTTGGGCAGAAGAATGGTATGGCTGTGGAAGATGATGACCCAACAGAGCCGAGAAGTAATGGATTTACTGCTACATTATTTAAGTTTCAAGCACTGTGTAATATGTTTACAATCAGTTTTCTCAATAGTAGCTAATCTATATGTGACTCAAACTTCACTCATTTTATACTTTTTTTTTATCAGTTGTTTTTGAAGATGCAACAGTAAGATAATGTCCAAAAATAAATTCCAATCTATTTCCAGTATTAGAAATAGATTTGACAACATGTTTATAACAAAAGTATCTTTAATCTTACTCCCCTTTTAAGTAAAACATTAATTAAAAATACCTACCCCAAATTAAAACAGTAGTGTTTCCAACCACTTTAATTATTTTTAGACAATTACTGTAGCATCTTCCATATTGGATTTTACAAAATATACAGTTTAAAAGAAAAATACTTTAAAAAAAAAAAGTTGTACAAATGACATATAATGAATTCATGGGATCAAAAAGAATTAAACCATTTTTATAATTGGAAAAAAAAAACTTATTTATTTGACAATATATTTTCATATTGACATTCTATTTACATCATATGTCTCTTCAGGTTGATGATGCTTTTTGACTCTGGCATTATTAGCTATATTGTGGTTTCTTAGCCAAACTTGAACTGAGTCACTGCAATTCCAATGATCTAATGGAAGACATCCAATTTATTACTAGACAATTCACCACATTTTTCACTTCAAGGGTGATTTCTTTTATCTGAATAAATTGTGTTCATCACAGAAAACCTTCATTCAGCCTCTGCAAAACTCACAACAACTGTTTTAATTATATTTTTAGCTCTTTGGATAGTTTCAGGTACAACATGTTTCTGATGATTTTTCATAACATTTTCAATAGAATCACATAAATCATTAACTGAAATCTCATGATGAAATAATTTCTCTTCAAATTCTTTCAGGGAACTACAGCTTCTTCCAGATTCAAAGCATCTGGGTTCACTATTTTAACTAATTGATGGATTTTATGATTTCTATCTTGAATATTATTACTTATGGTATTACAATTCATTAATTTGAATGTCATATTTATTGTCACTACATTCAGTCATTTTTGATGGGGAAGACACACATTTGTTGTCTTCAACAAAATTAATATGCAGGAATTCTTTAGAAGAGATAGTTTCATTTATTATTTTTTTGTAACTACCACTCTTCTTTCTGATATTCAAATGCTTTATGTGTTTTCTTAATCAATTGTTCAGTCTGCAATCTATTTACACTTCTTTCTTGAAAAGCATCCACCAACAAATAAATTTCTTTTAGTTTATTGACTATTAAAACCAGCATCTCTCATAAAATATTTGTTGGTGAGATGTTTAGCCATTCCAGAAAATTTCTTATTAGTAGAAAAAAAATCATACAGTGCTGTATAGGATTGCCATGTTACAACTTCTGATCTATGACTGCATGCTGCCCTTCTTGGGTCAAAAACTACCAATTTTTAAAATTTTAATTCCCGCATTGGTTGAAATTTTATTCAGTGCCATTTGGTTTTTATTAGACTAATGGAAGATTTTATATATTTCATCAATAAATGCTTTAAAGTGATTCATTTACTTTATGTATTTGATAGAATCCTCCAGCAAAAGCTGAAGGCAATGACTCAAACAATGCTAAATAATAAACTTGGGATAGTGGTTTTTTTATTTTAACATTCACTCCTGACCACCTTCCTAGGATCATACGTGTTCCATCTGAACAAAATCCAATCAAATTATTTTTCAAATATGGATTATCATATCCTACTGAATGCAGACTTTGTAGTAGAGCAGTGTAAATGGTTTCAGCAGCTTTGTTTTGTTATTTCACTAAATCTACAAAAATTGTTGGTGAAAAATATATATCTTCCACCTTAATAAAAATGATAAAGACTGGTTTGTATGATATTGTTGATGCCTCATTAAATTCTGATCTATTATTTTTCTAAACACTTCCATTTTAATGTATTTTGCAAAGTGTTCAACAATTTTGACAGCTACGAATTGAAAATGGAGTCCCACTCCCATATCTAACCCATTCTTTTTTTTGTAATTCTATCAAACGTTCAACATCAGAATAGGGTCATTTTAGTTTTGCTAAAGTGTAAACTGTATTGAAAATTTTACAAGTAGAGCTCATAAACTTTTCATGAGCTTTGTCTATAGATTTGGAAATTGTATTTTTTTTCACTTTTTTTCACTTGCATCACACATATCTGGTGTGCTTTTGATGAAAAGTGTTCCTTTTTTTTTTTTTTTTTGAAGAGACTTGTTGAACATTTTTTTTTTTTTTTTACTTGGAACAATATTACATCTTCTCCATTCTTTTGACATGTGAGCTGCCTTCAATTTTATTGAATCGATTTTGGTATAGATTTAACATAAAGTTTTTTTCGAATAATAAATAAAACACAATATTTTTTTTTAATTCATTGGCTTATTTCACATTCCAAAAGTCAGGAAGGTCACTATCTACATTTAATTTATATGCATCTTTTATACATTTGGAACTAGATAGCTTATTTGTGTTGTCAACATTATTTTCTGTTGTATCAGAAGAAACAGAAAACAAAACTTTATTCAAAATATCATCCTTTACTATTGTTTTCGATTCTGTATCATATTTTGGATCTTTTATGAAGAAATCCGATATTGTTATGCATTTTCATTTCTTTTCTTGTGAAGGGTTTATTTTTATTATATTCTCGTGTTACATTGGCCTTAGGAAAAAAAAAAAAAACTTTTAATTAATTGATTTTTAATACAAATGAGTGATAACAAATCATAAAACTTAAATAAAATAGTAAAATTAAAAAAAAAAAAAGGAAAAAATATTTAAAAACGAGTCGTACCATTTGATGAGCCATCTTCTTACCAAGTTATTCTAAAAAAATATGGTGAACTCATTGTTAAAAAAAGACACACTGATATACCAGATATAGCAAACTAAATGAAAATAATCATGCATGATAAATATGTAAGTGAAGAAATAAAAAATAAAAGTTAAATAACTATTTAAAACAAAGTCAACATCACAAAATCATTGGAACAATGGTTTTATGTTACTGTTTATTTCCGCAATGATAGGTCCTTTTAAATGAAGTTATTTTATCTTTAAAGTAAAATAATTTCAGCAGGAGTAAATTTCAATAAATACATTTGTGCCGAATTTATTTCTAATTTTTAATTTTAATAAGGCCTCTGTTAAATGTAAGTAAACTAATAGTTAATTAATGTCTTACATACCTTGTGTAAAAATTAAATATGGATTCATTTATCACTAATATAATAACACTTTTTATTTGTTTACTTTTCTAATTTGAATGCGATATATAATAGATTTAATTACTTAAAACAAAACTGTTGTGAATTATTTTTTTGCAGAATAATTCTTAATCGCTCAAATTTCATCGCGCATATTACAAGTTCCAAGTGCCATATCGTATAGTTGAATTATTTTGGGGAAATCAGTTTGAACCCAATCTGTTCAAAAAAAATCATTGTTACGTTAGATATAATAAATAAAAATACAAAAAAATGTTCTAGATTACTGTTATAAACAATTAAGTAATTTGTTAATTCAACTTTTTTTTAGGATAATAATAATAAAATTTATTTTCGGATAATTTAACTACTGGTTCGCTAATTTTTTTTAATTTTAAGAACCGGTTGGCGCGAACCAGAGAGAACTGGTTGGATATCATCACAGTATATATATATATATGTATGAGCCGCACCCATGTATTTTAACAAAAATAATTAATAATCATAAAATTATTAATAAAAAAAATGTTAATTTAAAAGTTAAAATTTTATAATGTAGGGTTTGAATAAAAGTTCATAGATGGAAACATGAAGCTCAATCTTAAGCTAAGATTGACTGCTTCAATATATATATATATATATATATATATATATATATATATATATAAAAAAAAAAAAAAAAAAAATGTAATGGGTGAAAGAACTTTGAGATTCGCACATACTGACCACTAAGGCGCCACTAGCTCGAAAATAGGGACTAGATATTTATTTTAAAGGTGGACAGGATATGCAAATCAAAATGCGCCGGACTAAACTTAGGGAGAAACAAGATATCTTAAATATTGTTTAGATAGTTGAGAAATTAAAGCACAAAGACAAACGTCAGCCAAATTAAGTTTAAATAAATTTTAAACTTTTATTTAAAAGCAAAATAACTTGTAAGAAAAGTTTACACAAAAATCAATAGGGTTATCTCAAGCATGTAGTAGAAAGACTAAACACATTGCTCTAGCAGACTTACTGACACTCTAATAAAAAATTCTACAGGGAGGAAGCAATTTCATTCAGCAGGGGAGAAGTCACCTAAATGTTAGTTTTCCTATTCACAGGTACAAAAACAATACATTCTTGAAATAAATCAATGAAACCAGAACCAGCGAGCTTTTCTAGACCCCAAACAAATGTATTGGAACCCAAAATGTCATATGCTAGTAGAAGCAGCATCTTAAAACTATGTTCAAAGCAAAGATGATTGATTTACCTCAAGAACCACGACAAATATTGTTCAGAATAAATCGAAAACAAACAAATAAAACTGACGACTCTCCAACCAAACAATTGGCAAAACTAATCTAAGAATTAATGGTCTCAATATGAAACAAGTAAATTATAAGAAAATCAGTTATGTATGCCTCAGAATTTAAAGAAAAAATTACCAATAATTATAATAAAGAAATAAATTTATGACACAAGTTCTGAGTACACGCTCTGATAAATTTTAAACCCTACACATAAATACAAAATAAATCTATCAGAGAGTGCACATGAGTATGAAAATATGAAAGCTATAAATACCTTAGCAGCAAAAGTCTCACCTGTAATTTACAAAAAAGATAAATATTGTCTTCCTGCTGGCAGTTTACAAGAAATTACAAAGCAAGAACAATTATAGTTTCCACTTTCAGAGATGTAAGAAATGAAGACTATGAAAATAAAGTCACCACTCAAAAGATTTGGTGGTTTTCAAAAGCGCAAACACAGTATTTAAAATTAATTCTGGCTACTAAAATAATTACAGGTAAGCTTTCAAAATATACATGACTGCCAAAGCATTTTAGTAAAAGCAGGCATAAAATAGAAAAACTCACACGTCACTCTCCAATAAACAAAAAAGCAAACTTGGAATCTTAAAACTAAGATTCCATGACATACAGCAAAGTACAACAAAAGAGAATAAATATAGCTAATCAATATGAAGGTAAATATTAATTTAGATTACATGTTTATTAGACTGAGTGGAAATTTAATGAAAAGAAATTTACCCTGGAAAGAATAAAAGAAAATTTCATCTCATGACAAAGCACAGTTTGCATAGAGTGTGCATGTTTATTTCTATTCCATTTTAAGATCCTTTGACAGTGGCAAGGTAGAGGCAGTGTTTATTTTAGAGGCTCGTGGCATGACTGAAGAGGAGCTGGTAGGCATGGGTCCATCCTTTGTTTAAATTAGAAAGACATTCTAATGATGGCAAAACTCATAGAGGTACATTTTGACATCTTGCACATTAACAAAGTTTGTCGATAATGGTTTAAGTTTTTAGCAGGAATTAAATGTCTGAACTGCTATCCAAAATCGTGTGACTCTCAGCAGGCAATAATCCAAGTGTCTATTTCTATACTAAATATCCTCTATCTAAAAATTGGTGGGCTATTCTCTGCCTTGCTACATTTCCCACAAAAAAAAAAAAAAACTTTCATTAGTCTCTAATTCTGTATGTCAGGCAGGGCAAATATTAATTTCCCACTCAATCTAATTTAATAATTCCATCCAGGGATTATTGAAACAAAAACAACAACACAATTGAACCTCCACTTTTTTATAATTAACTTCTAAAATATGACTAAAATAAAAGCAACAGGAATATATAATTAGCAAGCTTGCCTGTTTTTAATCAAATTGATTAAAGCAGGCGGAGAAAGTAAAGTAATTTTAAATCAATTTTATAAACAAAGTAGTGAAAGTAAACTATTTTAAATATAAACCACTTCTATAAACAAAAATTAAAATGCCCTATTTAAATATAAAGGTGTTTATGTTTTAATACACATACATTTTTTTTTTTAAATAATAATAAGAAATTTTAACATTAGTAATAAAACCATTGAATCGGAAATCAATCCTGTTCAATATATATATATATATTTGAGCCGCAACTATGTATATATATTTGAGCCGCATACTATGTATTTTAACAAAAAGTATATTCATATATATATATATATATATATATATATGAATCACTGATGGTAAACATTAATTCTTTTGTGTAATAGATGAAATATTTTTTATATTTTGGTGGGTATCTTAATCTGTCAGTTATTTAGAGAGAAACAGTTTTTCATCTGACTATTAAATTCCATAAAAAGATTCAATAAACATACAACAATTTTCAATGCCATCCTCACTTTTCCATTTGTGTTTTCTCTTCTTTACCGAATTCACAATTATCTAAAACCTATGTCTCAATGGTTAATTATTGGCAGTAATATATATTGTTGATTTTATTGACTTAGTTGTTTTTATTTTCCAATGATGAGGATTGAATATCAATTTGCTATTTTAGTCAGTCCTTCTTTTAACTTTTTTACTTCAATAATTATGATTGCCATTATATACTTATTTTTTATTTTATTTCAGTTACTTACATTTCTTCCTTTTATAAAAACACTGCAAATATACTTTATTTAAATCTTGTTTTGATCAAAAATATTATGAAATATATCTCTTTTGATAATAATTTATTTGTTTTATTTAATATTCTTAAAATTCAATAATATATTTCTTTTGTTTATCCTCCATGCACTTTAATATTCATTTTAATAAATGACATTGTATGTTTTACTTATTATAATGTGCATAATATTAATTAAATTTTCTTAACAAATTAACCTTTAAGTATTTCCTGTATTTCATTTAATGTGTGTTTTACATGGTTCATCATCAGTTATATTCAAATTCTCAAAACAGATATTTGTGTAAAAGTTCTACCTACAAAATTACTGTGAGATGAATCAACTGTTCTAATCACTATATTACACAAGAATGTTGACAAGTTCTGATCATGATTAATTAAACAAATTTCAAAATTTAATTTATATTCATTGGTTATTTGAAACTTTATCAAATTTATCACTGTACCTATATGTTTAATTTTTTTTTATGGCTAGAGTGTTTGGGGCATATATTATTGTTGAAATAATGTAAAAGAACCATTAAAACATCACATTCTGTTGATCATAATTTTTTTTTGTTATATGAAATAGTAAATAATAGCAACTTTCTCTATCTAGTAGCGCCATCTGTTGCAAAATATTGTAAATGATAGATATAAGACTATAGCTTGCACTAGATACACTATTGTATAGAGAGAGTTACTTTTATAATTTTGTAGAAGTTAAGATTATAAAATATATTTTAAATCAATCAATATTTGCTAGACTTTGAATTTTTTTTTATTTCTGTCAAAAATATTTTCTTTTTCTTTTCATGATTTGTAATTATCAAAACAATATTTCTTTTATAATATTTAAAATTTCATGTTTTTAAGAATCATTTCCATGTTCACTGCATTATACATATTTTTTCCATCATTATTCAACTTTAAATATGTTATTTAACTTTAAACTTTGTATTTAATGTGTCTATGGACATATATTGATAATTATGCATAAGGGAATAGTTATTGAATGTTTAATTACCCAACATAGTCATCAATAAGTGTTGATGTTCTTTCTTCAACTTATGAGTCTACATATACATCAAATATTTTAAATTCACATTAATAATTAGTCTTATCATACTGAACAGAATTTAAAAAAAATATTACCATTATTTTAGAAATATGTTAAATGCATTTATCAACAGCAAATAAACCATACAAACTGCAATATTTTTTTAAAAATAGTATTTTCAATTATGTATGTTATGCATGATCCCTATTCTCTTTACAATGTAAATGGATTATAAAGTATTTGAGAAGATATTATTATTTAATATCAAAGTAATTCTCTATTACTCTTATTTAACAATGATCTTTTTTTTTAAAAAGAAAAACTAAAATTAATTTTGAAATAAAAGTATAAAGCAGATTGAATCCAGACTTTGAAGATTCCCACAGGCATTCACTTTATCCGGTATAACCAACACACGAGACCACATATATGATCTCCAATATATGTATATTATGGTGAACCATCACTCATTATTTGTTCTGTATCATCATCTCCACACAAATATAGAATCAGTGCTATCTCAATATAAACCAATCATAGATTATATATATATATATATATATATATATATATATATATATATATATATATATATATATATATATATATATATATATATATATATATATATATATATATATATATGTGTGTGTGTGTGTGTGTGTGTGTGTGTGAGAGAAAGAGAGAGAGAGAGAGGGGAGAGAGAGCGAGAGAGAGAGAGAGAGAGAGAGAGAGAGAGAGAAATGATGATCTGGAACAATATGATGAGTGCTGGTTAAGAATGAAATACAAGTATCTTGGAAATTATTTACCTTTTACACATGTATGTGGTAATGTGTATGTGGTCATGTATATCAGTTACATTGAATAGAGTGACTGACTGTAGAGAGTTTGAAATTCTGGGTTTAAATCCCATGTAATAATAAAAGTAAATAATAAAATACAAAAAAAAAAAAAAACAAGTCAGTAAAATAAATCAACACAACATGGTAAATAAAGATAAAAAAGTGTAGTCATTTTATTTTTATATAAATAAATAATAAATTGATTTATGATAAAAAGTTGTAAAAAGTTCAAGCAGTAAAACCTTAAACCCAAATTGTGACTTGATCCCTGAGCTAACACAACTCTCTCATTTCAGTATTTCAGCGACTGCAGCTTCTAGACATATTTGATGAAGGATTGTTAAAAGATATGGTTGAAAATCAATAAATATTTAAGTTAAAAGAAAAAAATAGCAAGAATAACTTATAAATAAAAATCAAACGATTTAATGTAATGACTCATTCGTCATTAGTAAAATCATACAATGACATATAATGCACAATAACAAAAGTGGAATTAACTTTTGATATCAATAATAATTACATAAGTGAATATAATTCTGTAGCTATCAAAACAGATATTTGCAATTATTAGTACTGTACGGTGATTATAGATTTTACAAATATTTCTGTAATTAATATTTTTTTTATTAAGTTTTACGGCTAGTATAATATTTTCTTAATATGTAATAAAGGATTTGTTTACTTGTAATATATATTTGTTCTTTTTGTTTATATTTTTCTATAAATGTGGGTGTGATAAAAACCAGTATTGTTTTTATGTTTCTGAATAATTACGTATATATATATTGTAAGTTTTCGCACACATAGGAAAATGCCAAAGCTTATTATTTTATGATCAACTTTATTCTTTTATAAAGTGCTGCGTTGAGTTTTTGATCCCAGAGACAAAACAATTATATTACGTGTGTAACCTAGCCTTATGATTACCGTTTACAAAATGAAAGTCCAAATTCAATAAAAAATATTATATTGCAAAAAAAAATAAAAAATCAAGTAATCGTGGTGAAGACTGCCTACACACATATATAATACACTACATTTGACATTATTAATCTTATCTCGTAAAAAAAAAAAAAAAACTAACTAATATACGTATATTACTAGCAAAACCCAAATATCACTCTTTTTTAAACACATTATCCTTGAAAAATTGGCTTATTTCAACATTTGTAACATGTTTAAACTGGTTTTAATAATCAATAACATTTATTGCTTTATAAATAAGTTAAAAAATAAACTTTTCACCATCAGTCATAAATTATTCTCATTTATTTGACACAGAATTTGTATAATAACACCATCAATCAGATGTTACAAGTAATTACGTTTTCTGTCTGATTAAACTATAGTTATCTCTAAGTTGAACAAGAAAATAGCAGTTTTTTATTCAGTTTTGCATTGTTTTAATTTTTGTATTTACATTAATCTTATAAATGACGACAATAAAAGAAAAAATAACACAAAAAAGTAAAATATAATAATAAGTTTATAGAATCAATGAACTACATCATTATATATATATAATTCACTTATATATATATACATCATTATATATATATAATTCACTTCAAGATAACTTTTTAACATCCCTCTTTCCAAGGATCTTATAAAAATAGATATATGAAAATATATAAATAGGTATTACAGAGATAAAAACTGTTCATGTCCATAAAAATAGATAAATATTTGTCTGAACTAGTGTTTGAATACAAGTATAATTTATTGGTGTTTTAGAAAACCGATAATTTCTAATAGTGTTTATTTTTTTTTTATAATGTCTACTTTAAATCACAAATATCTTAATCAGCAGGGGTTTAAAACAATATATATATATATATATATATATATATATATATATATATATATATATATATATATATATATATATATATATATATATATATATATATATATAAACTTTGATCGACTGTCAATTTTATATCTTGATACAGTATCTTCTACTTTACTTATTTTTTGATAGATTCTGGAGATGTCCTTTACCAGTTGGTTCATTACAAGAGCAATATCTCACCTTGCCTTTAAATAATGGATTAGACTACATCCCATCTTATTTAAATCGGATTAAGCATTCATCATTTCAAAACAATATGTATACAAATAGATAATGCATAGACAATGGCAAGAATGGCCTAAAAAGTGGTAATGCTCAGTAAATGCATATGTTTTCATTAGAGATGAAAATATGTCAATAAACGGTCAAGCTTTTTTAAGATAGGGTCAAAGATCTACTGACACAAAACTGAAAGGTTAAATATATGTTCTCCAGACAACTACTGTCATAAAGTTAAAAGCCAGATTCTCCATACACATTCTGAGAGAACAACTGGAAAATAGATGAACTGCTGTGTAGATATTCTCCTAAAAATAGTGGTTAAGTGTAATGATTAAAGCATTAAGGCAATTCCACATTCAGGACTAAAAATTTCTAGTACCAAACACCAACATGAAGCAAATTAACAATTACAGTCAGATTTGTTACCAGACGTAATTGCAATGCAGGCTTTCACTATAGGGTTGGAAAAGGAACAAAAAACATATAAAGTTCCTTCTTCTCTAGGTCACCATATACATAGGAGCTATATCTCATCAATGATAATAGCCAGATTGTTACCATTGTAAATACAGTGTAAATTCACAAATGTTTATTTATGTTTATGTTTCATAATAAAAATAGTTGAAAATGTTATTACATATATTTCTGTTTATGCATAGATTCACATATAAACATAATATGAAATTTTAGAAAAGTTTTATATATGAATTAAAGTATAAAACTTTATAAAATAAACTTTTAATTTGCATTAATTTAATTTGTGTGCTTGTAAAAAATTTGGATCATTAGCAATTAAATGATGATTGTGGCAGTATACGTTCATCCAATTGAAAAAATAATAATTTAAAATGGCAAATAGTTCAGCAGAGTTTAATGTAATTAAAATGATATATTGAATAGTTGTTGTTGTTTATTTTTTTAACAAAAAATTAAATAGAAATAATTAGAAAACTTTAAAAGAATCCAAAAATTATGTTAGTGATGAGTGGTTGCACATGATTAAATAGTTAATCAGAATTTATGTCAAATATATTGATTCCAAAATGAAGTAATTGCTTAAAATTAAAAATTGTTTCAAATAAGAAAATGTTATATGTAAAGCTAATACTATTTAATGTGAACAGTTATTGCAATACATATTATTAACTTATATATTTGATAAAATTATATATATATATATATATTGAACTGGATAAATATTATATATATATATATATATTGAACTGGATTGATATCCAATTCAATGGTTTTATTACCAAATATTAAAAAACTTTAAATTTTTGTTAAATTCCTCTTGTTGAAAAAATTTAAATTATTTAAAAAGAGTATGTGTATTAAAACACACACTCATTTATATTTGAAGTAGGTCATTTTAATTTGTTTTTATAGGATCGATTTGAAAATAGTTTTCTTTCACCACTTGCTTTTAATTGCTTTTAATCAATTTGATTAAACTTTGATTAAAAGCAAGCAAGCTAGTTAATTACATGCTTTTATTTTAATCAATTCTAAGTTCATTCTAAAAGCTGAGATTTAATTTTGCATTGTTGTTTCTGTTTAAAAAAATCCCTGGTTAGAATTCCCCATTAGATTGGCCGGGAGATTGAGATTTACCCTGCCCTAAGGCATATAATTCGACAACAGAAAAAGTATTCATGAGAAGTGTAGTGTGGTATAAATAACCCCACAAATTTAGGGACAATATATTTTTTTTATTCTTGGCTGCAACAAACTAGTCCATGTGACTCCTTCAACATTTTGCTTTACCCAAGATGTCAAAAATACTATTGTACATTATGTAACCAACCCAATACATTATTAACTTAAACCACAATGGACCCATGACTTCCAGAGCTTCTTCAGTCATGCTATGAAGGAGTAAAATAAAAAAGGATTTCCTTATATGCCTCAACACATGCTGCTGTCAAAACACCTGAAATATGAACTTAAATAAAAGTGTGCACTTAAGGAACATACACAAACTTTGCTTTACTGTAAGGTAAATATTATCTTTTATTCTTGCCAGGGTAAATTCTTTTAGTTAAATCTCCACTCAATCTAATAATTTTGTAGTCTTTATAATTACTTAACTTCTTATTTAATCACTGTATTTGCTTTTTATTGTATTAATAAGGTGTCTTGGAATCTTAGTTTTAAGATTCCAATTTTTCTTTCAATTTTATTTATTGGAGATTGTCTAGTGAGTTTGTATTTTATATGCTTAATATATTTCCTATTATATGCCTAACTTTTTATAAATGCTTTAGCAGTCTTGTGTAATTTTAAATTGGCTCACCTGTATTTATTTTATTATACACTTATTGATTTCAATTACTATGTTTGTACTTTTTGCAAACGACAAAATCTTTTGGCTGGCAATTTATCATGTTTATTGTTCTAGTTTTCTGTACTTAGAGATTTCTTTTCTTATTTTCTAGATTACATAATATTATAATAATATTTTTTTATTTTGTCTTGCATGTAAATTGACCCTGAATTTCTTTAAAGATAGTATATTGGAGGGCTGTCCTACTGGCATATGATATTCTTGTCTCAATGCATTATCCTGGGGCAAAAAATGCTCAATGATGCCATTTTGTCAATTTTCTGCAAGACTGTATATTTTTCATATATCCCTGAATCAGGAAGCTAGGATTGTTGTTCTTTTATAAATCACCATCAGGAAGATAATATTATTTCACTTTTATAAATTATAGTGAAATAAATCTTTCTGCTGAAGCATTTAATGTTTTATTATTTTCTGCTCATATGCACTCTCTGATAAATTAACTTATAAAAAAATCTAGGTCAGTGTTTTTATATTTACCTTGCTAGATTTATTGTGTCTTCTACACGTGACTTTAAATTTTATCAGAGCATGTTACCCAGAACTTGGTTTGTAAATTTATTGGTAACTATAATTATTTCACTTTCATAAAATGTTTGGGAAGACATAACTGGTTTTCTAATTATTTACTTATCTTCTATTAAGACCTCTAATTATTATTAGCATTTTGGCCACTGATTTGGTTGGGGATTCATCAGTTTTAAATGTCTGTTTTCTTTTTTTCATAGATTTAATATTTTATTAATTTAAAATCATTATGTTGGAGTATATTTTAAGTTTGTTATTTTATTAAATTTGAGATGTAAATTTTCTCTCTTTTTTATAATTTATACTTCGATGTATTAAACATAATTTTCTTTGTACTTGAGATAAATCAATCATCTTTACTTTGAACATAGTAGAAGATGCAGCTTGTACTGGAAATATGTTCTCGGTTCTGACACATTTTCCAGATCACTCTGAATGGGAAAACCAGTGTTTGGGAAATTCTCCGCTAAAGGAAATTTGTTCCCTCTCTTTCTAATACACTATTAAAAAACTAGTCTGCCTGCCAGAGAGTTGAATTTTATTCTTTCTGGTACACACCTGATATAATCCTATTTGTTGTGTTATAAACTTTTATTTTATAATTTATAACTCTCTAAAATAAAATTTTAACATGTGTTTAAATGCAATTTGGCTGATATTTGTCTTAGTGATTTTATTTCTCAATGGACTAAGCAATATTTAAGATTACTTGTTTCTCCCTGAATCTAGATGGCACAAATCATCATCCTTATCCATTTTGATCACAGTAAATACATTTTCCAGATAAATAGTTATCTGGTAGCACCATCTGTGATTAGGATAGATTGAGTGTCTGTTACATTATATATATAAATTATTAATCAATGTCTGTATTCCAATTATAATAAAATATATATAATTATTCAAAACAATACAATAATTAATACAGTAACAATATTTTAAACAAATATATACCAATTTAATAGAAGTACTTTCAACTATCTATGTAGTCGTTGTCAACTAGACTCAAATTGTATTAGAAAAAACCGTTACAAATGTAAACAAAAGTAATACGTCATACATCAATTTTCCCACAATTCATTAATTTTTATATTGGCTGCCTGTCTATTTATCAACTGTTGCTTTTCACTTTTTATTAACATAGCTTCTTTAATTTTGCGTTTATTATTATTTCTTTCAATACACATAATTTTAACTTTATTAAAATCAAAATCAAAACCATAATTACATGTTACATTATGATCAAAAAATACTGATGGTGATACATCATCATTTCTAACATTCTCTTGTCTTGATTTTTGCACTCGTTATTCTACCAAAATTTGTTTTATGTTTTAGATTCTTAAAAAACGAACAAACATGAATTTAGTTTGGGAATCTATCTCTGTATCATTTAATGAACTCAGAAAAAGATTTTACAAGTGAATTTTTTTTTATATATTTTAAACCAAAAACAAAATGACTTGTGTTTTCTTTATTTTTTTTTTTTTATATTACTTGTCATCATTACTGTATATAATAGATAGATAGACATATTTATTATTATGTTTTGTGGATAATTTTGTGCTATTATGTAATTCTAGATCATCTAGGGATGTGTATTCACAAATTATGGATACACTGGTAAAATTGATTTTATTCAATATGTTTTATGTTTCTTTTAAAAAGGGTAAAGAAAATAAATGTATTTTTTCTCTTTCATTATATTGTTAAAGAGAGGTGTATATGTGTTTTATATATTTTCTTGACTCCAAGTGAGAGTTATGGCTTCTAAATCAACAAACATATAATAGAAATAGTTGGATAGGGATAGTAAAAAATATCGTTCGTAATATTTATGATTATTAAATTTTAAAAATGTCTTAAAGTTTTTTCGAAATTATAAGTTATATTTTAATGTATTATTTAGTTACGATGTTGCTTGCATAGCATATAACTTAGAAATATATATATATATATATATATATATATATATATATATATATATATATATATATATATATATATATATATATATATATATATATATATATATATATATATATATATATATATATATATATATATATAATTTTATGTGTGTGTATGTCTATTTTAAGCAATTATTACATTTACTTAATAAAATATCCAATTTGTGAATATTTTAGGTATAAATTTTGGATGTTGTCATAGTCTAGAGAACTGAAAGGATTTATAGGTTTTATGTATGTATTTATCTGCCAGGACATGTAAAAGTGCTTTGGGAATGGAAATTACTCTGGATGGGTTCTATGTTTGTAGGGATAAGAGATTATGCCTATGTAGTATATTTTAATAATTTCCCATGAGTAGAGCCTATTTTATATTGTATGAATATTATGAAATGATAATTTTAAAGTTGAGTGATTTTTTATGGTCCTGGTGATGAGGAAAAGTCCCACACCAGTAGTATATTTCAGAATTAGAAGAGTTATTGTCGAAGTGTTAAGCAAAGAGTTTATTTGCTCATCATATGAATTTCTCTTGGAAAGTTTTGTTTGTATAATCGTGAAACTATAGCTTTGTGTTATTTAGTAGGTGGCCAGATTAATTGTTAAATTAAATTCTTGATATAATAGTAATGTCTTATTTTGTTGGTTGCATACAACATGGTACGAGATGGAGTAGTTTTTTAATATTTCCTCAATGTATTGATAATGTGTAGAAAGGACTGTTTTCTATTATTGTTGCTTGGAATGTGATACGCATGCGGAATATAAACAATATTGCAGATATAAAAGTATAATCTTATGGAAGTTAAAACAGGAAATAAACATTTTTTTAAAACACATGATATTCATTTAACATAAAGTTATAAATCATCAATCATCAGAATGAATAAAATTTTATTGCTAAGCGTGAAAAGTGTATGTAATTAAAAATGATTATTTAATTAGTTAGAGAAAGTTGATTTGTTGATGGCCAAATATGCTAATTTGCTTTATATCAATAATTGATAATAAATCCTCTCAAAATATTTATTGTACCAATAATATGATACCTTATTTAGTTAATCTTATGTTTAGATGAAACACTTAAGCAAAGTAGGTATTCAAAGTCAGAATATTCAAGTTTCGTTTGTTAATTTTGCTTTCAAAATGGTATGAATAATAAATAATGTAATATAATAGGGATAATCTCAAACTGATGTCTGAAGATTTGAGAATTAAAATTATTAAGACAAGTAGTCTTATTGTAAAATAATTATGTTAAATTAAATTTTCAGTGTAATAAATGATTTGTTTATTTAAAAAAAAGTGTCTTTAGATATTCTTGTATACATGTGTGTACTAATTTCTATTATAAAATAAATATATTGTTTTATAGATATCATATTAAATATGCTGGTGTCTGATAATATTGTTTCCTCAATCCAAACATTATAAGAAACATTGCCACTTGATAGACCTATAAGAAAGGTTGCCTAGTTAATGTATTGGTTAGATGAAGATGTGAGATTAAAATATATCCTATTTCTGTCATTATCTAATAGATCAACACAGTAAAACATTTAGTCTATTTATCTCATTACATTTTATTATAAGTTACAATTATAAATTTTGGGTCAATGTATTTTCTTTAATTAAACTATTTTTTTTTAAAAATTCCCTGAGATCTTATTATATATTCCTTGATCGGCATTAAGGTAGCTGTTTAGATGATGATATGCCAAGTCATAGAATTGTTTAGTGATATAATTATATCAAGCTGATATATGTTATACTTGGATGATGGAATAAATTAAGTTGAAAGGATATTTTAATAGTCTGTACAAATAAACTTTGTTATTCTTTATCATGCAGTTAATTAACAAAAGGATTTATATTTTATTTAATGTTTTTATAATATTTCTTCCTTCAATTATTTATAATTATATATTTTATGAATTTCCTGTAACCTCCTACTGAGCTGAGCTGAATGTAGACATAGGTAAAGAGTCTCAGTAATAATGTTATATGAGATATGTTGTTATATTGTTCTATTCATTAATAGAACTGGTGCCCTGGGCATCTACTCATATAATGTATATGAGCTTTGTTGTGAGCGTGGTTTACAATATATATATATATATAATGACTAATAAAACTCAGTATAAATTTATAATATATTAAATGGTGATTAAAATACAAGGCATTATTGATTACCTAATTAATTTATTTGTTATTTGGCATATTAACCACACTACCATACATAAGCAATCTCACAAACTACTCTTGTATTATATATGTAGTAATTGCACTAACTAACTGTATGTAATAACACTAAGATTTTATGGATTTATGTAAATTCAATGATTTACTCACTTTAGTCATAAGATGCATAATTGCAAATTAAATCATAATGAGATTTGTAACTACAATTGTACAGAAATACTCACCTATTTTGTTTATTATTGTATTTAATTATTTAATACACTTTATATTATATCATCTCTATGTATTCTTGCATTTGTCATTCATTAACCGAATCTCTAGTATGGCAATTTGATTAAGTTAAGTTATTTCAAATTGAATGAACGATTTTATTACTATTATTAATTAAACTCTCTTTGTTTAATGTTGTTTTGAACAACATTATGGATCTTTATATTAATATATTAATTAATCGTCTGCACTACACTTTAAATATTATATTTTGTAATAAACATTAGTTAATTATTTGCAAATGATTGATACGCTAGTAGATCCAGCAGGAAATAATTTGAACTCTCCATGCAAAAGAAAAGACATTTTAAGTTCACAATTGTGTCAAATAACAGTTTTATGAATTACGTGGAATAAGCTTATTAAGAGTTACTTATATATTGTACCAGTCGAAAAGAAGCCAACGCATCAACAAACCCAAACTCAAAGTCGGATTCAAACTCAGGTGGTTCAAACTGAATTCAAACCCAACTCACGAGCTCAGATCCAATCAATGGATGACATATATTGACGGTACATGACTATGCACCAAGGAACTAGCTCAACAGATGATGATGATTAAAGAGACCCCTGATCTACCTCTAATAACGTATAATAAAATAACTAACAATCTTTATAAGTCAACTCATATATATATATATATATATATATATATATATATATATATATATATATATATATATATATATATATATATATATGTTCGGGTTGCCAATACAGACAGTGAGCATTAATATCAAAATAATTTGAATAAGAAAGAAAGTTAAAAAAAAAAAACAAATGTGTTAATAAAATGTTTAATAATAATTATAATTTTGTTCAACTTTTAGATTGTGATTATATACATTACCTCTAGTCTTTAAACGGAATTTATATTTACAACAAGAATGGCAGTCCTTATTATATGCCAATACTATTACGCAATATTATATGATAAAGATATGTCTATGCCCCCCAACAAGAAAATAGATGTAGATAAAGGTATTTGGCTATGACTGAAATTATTATTCTGATTCTAAAGGAAAGAATGTGAGATTTATTTTCACATTCGCAAATCAATTCACAAAGAGCAAGATACGTATTTAGGGCATAACTTTAATATTTAATAGAAAACTTATTTAATTATAAATAAATATGAATTTGTTTGACTTTAATAAAATCAATTCATCATGATTTACGAGCATGAGAGCGGGCTTTACCTGAACTGAGAAATAAATGGTACTGACAACTTATGAGCTATAAGAATAAATATGAAAAATAATGGCTTGTCTGTGATTTGAGAAAATAGCAGGGCACTTGTATTTGACAAGTCTTGGATGCCCTATACGAAGGATCCATAGAACACGAAAAACCAGGTTGGGTCGTAGCCTCAAACCTTTGGTGTTCCAAATATAAAACGAGCAAGTGAGGAAGTACTTTCTTCCTATGTAATTTAACGAACAGTAATATCACCGAGGACAAGCCTGTGAAGCAGGAGATGGCTTGCGTCAGCAACGTTCAGAAAAATGATGACTTGGTAATCATCTTTTAATTAATAATAAAACCCATTTTATATATGAATGCTCTATGTGATGACCTGATCAAGTTAAATTAAAGTCAAACGTGCTTTAATCAACAAATATTTAATGCAATTAGAAAATACTTTAATTAAACCCTAAATCTCACGCCCTCCCTGAATATTAATAGAAAGTATAACATTTGAATTAGAATATATATTCATTTAATTCCTTTATCAACCTTTTTGCGAAACAATATATTAACATGAATAAATAACTATTATAAATTCAGTAAAGTGGCCGGGAGCATAGGTTAAAAATTGAGCTAATAATTTGTTGTTATTAGCCATTAATAAAATAGCAAAAATTGTACAAATCATTCAACTCGATAATTAATAGAACTGTATCAAAATAGTTCTAGTGGGTAAGAATTACTGTAAAAATAAATATAATATTATTTAACAAGGCAAATGCAACGAAGTGAATTATTATCGAGTTGGAGTTAGTATTGGCATATAATAAAAAATAAACAACATTAATAAATCACACAATAAATATATATAATATAATAAATGAACCGCCATCGTAAGAAAAAAGAAAGTTAACAAATATTAAATTTAAAGACTAGAGATTAAGATAGAGAATTACTACATAATTTAAAATAGCATTAATACATTAAGGAAAGAGAAGAGCTTTTAACAGTACTTAATTTAAAGGTAGTGTAAAATAAAGTTCGAAGACCGGTGAGAAAGTAGCGGTTCATATAAGAAAGATATTACCCTTTCTTCATGGTTGGCTCCTTAAATTACACACGGCAGAGTCCAGTTGGATGAGACATAGATGCACATTTTGGAAAATTATTTGAATGACATTTTGAAGGATTTCTCTAAGGTTTACGCAGCTTACGATTGGTATATGAATTTTTATATTACAGCCACATTGAAGATTTTCAGGGGACTTCAGGAACTGTAGTCAGACTCCTCAAGTTAAGCTCCCCCCACCATGGTAGAAACACTATTTTACTTCATAATTTAACTGAGCAGCTTCTTCTCTAATGAAATATATATAGCTTCTCTTAATGAGGAATAATAGCTGCTTGGAAACTTTTCCTGGGCTCTTTATACTGTATCTGATGCCTTCAGGCTAGCGCTTCTTTCCTAATCTAGTTGTTTTTAGATACATTCCTTCGATAAGGCTTTCAAACTCATTAGCTTGAATTCCTTCTCTAATTGAAAATGAATTCTTGAGATTTGAAAATAATTTAATTAGAAAAATGAATCCTTATCTTTTTTAATTAATAAAACTTTACTATTGTTTTTAAGAATTTTAAAGCTTATCAAAGGAATGTGGCTTTTAATCAACAAAACTTTACAAATTATTTAAAAGTAAAAAAAAAAAAAACAAGTATTCCCGACGCAATGAAACTTTCGAACAATTTATATATATTTAATATTTACAAGTATATACGCACAATCCACGCATTTATAATATATATAAATTCATGAATAATTCTAACATGAATTTATTAATAGAAATGATTAGTTTAAATCTCAAATGAATTAATTTTAACACACATTTATAATAGTTTTTCTTTAAGGAAACTAGCGTGGACTGAACGTATAAAGCCCCATTGCATCGGAAATTTTAGGTTAGTACAAGGTTTTGAAGTTGGCTACATATGAAAGATCATGAAGCTAGGATCAAATTTAAATCCGACTGCTTCAATATGCAAATAGAGAAAAAGTACTTGCATTTCCCTGGGGAATTGATTGAATTCACCTGGTGAAAAAAAATCTTCTGTCATTTGTTGTTGAACGGACTTTTTTGAAGTTTGGATTCCATGGCTGAATTCTATTTATTTATTCATTTTTTTTACCTCTTATGACGATCCAACATTGTTACTTATTGAAGCAATTTCCGGGCTTAACATCCCGTCTCCAATATTGGCAGCTGCTATACATTCAGGGGAAGGATTAGAACACCTCACACATTGAAGCTTCTACCCCAGCCTGACCATATTTTATCAATATATAATGTTAATTTCTGGATTCTTGTTTCTGTATATAAGTCTTCCGTCTGCTTTCTTTCACTCTGAAACTTATAATAATCTTTTTTTTTTAAAAAATTATAAAATTTATCTTTCTTTTCAAATCAGGAATTGTTGACTCCACCCCTTCTTTTAATTCTTTCTTTTCATTCATTGTTCCTTTTTCTATTTCCAATTAAGATTCAATGTGTCTTCATTGGAATGCACCGTAAAAGCTTTTACACATTTTTTTTTCTAATTAGCATTTAATTAGAACTCGACAATCCAAGGCTTTTATAAGTCACTTTTATTGTTCTGCAAATCCCTGTCTTCTATCTTGACATTTATAGTTCTTTTGTCAACTTAATATGTATATATTTAAAAAGTTTATTAAGTAAAATGTTTTTATTTTTATTTTGTGAATTTTCATGTTTAATGATTCAAAAATGCACTCATACATATACATAGCAATGTGTATAGCTGGGTTTGGCAAAAGCAAAAAATCGGAGCAAGTATATACAGACCCATACCTCTTTTATGAGCTTTGTCATTGAAATAACTAATTTAATTCAATATTACCACACAAATTACCGTTGATTATAAATCAACTTGTAAATATTAGTTTTGTTAGTAAGGTAATATATATATATATATATATATATATAAAGTATATGAATACGTATTTGTTTAATTATCGCAACAGGGTTTGATTATACCTGCCCTGTTGCAATATATATATATATACGTTTTCTATTATGATTTCTCAATGTTTATACAAGCATATATTTGCATAATTCAGAAGACAGGATGTCAATTTCTGCATTAAATGGTAAACATTTTACTCAAGTAAGAAAAGTTCCATTTTTTTTAGTGATCAACATACTCCTTTCATCTCAAAAGAATATGGAAAATGTGTACACCAAAAATATTCAATTCTTGATGTCTTCATTTCAAAACCCTCAGTCAAATCCATGTGAAAGAGTCATGAAAGTGTTCAGTGGTGTTTCACTCTCACATAAGTAAGAATCGTAAGCAGTGTTTTAATCTGTAACTTTAAATAATAAATACTATAAATTAAACTTATCATGAGTTCATGGAGCCATCTTCTAAATGCTTACATTATGGACAAGCTGCTTCATTACTGCTAAAATGTAAAGTACTCATCAGATCAGAGGCCAACAATATACAAGAAGATAGTTCTGCAGGGAAATGGTCAAAAATGGTTGAGCACATAATGAAAAAATGTCAGTCAGGGTCCATTCCTTTCACATTAGGAGACGGGGTATTTATCAAAACCCAACACAATGAGTAAACCAAGTACCATCCAATTCAAAGCCTTTTCTTTTTTGTACAAATGTCCATACCAGATTATGTAAAACTGCAGCTTAAATAATTTATGGTACAATGTAGACAAATAAAAAGTGGTTTGGAATAAGCTCAGAGTTTAAAACCATTTCAAGGAAAGAATAAGAAGGATAGAGACTGTTTTTTAAATCACTTTCTCAAAAGGGAGATGATGAGGTGGTAGTTTTCTATCTCATATGAAAATGTATTTTATTCTAACTTATTGACTTTAGTTTAATATGTTTTTATTTTTTTATTTGTTTTACATTTATAAATTAATAAATTATTAAAGTGTATACGTTGTGCATCTATCTTATATACTAATCAAAAAAGAAAAAAAAAAAATTTCCTTACAATAAAGATTTAGCAGAAATAATATATTGTTATTATGCAAATTTGAAAAGTTTTAAATTCATGCTTAATTACTAATTGTTTGAAAAAAAGAAAAAAAAGTTGAAATGTTAAATTAGGCTCCATTGTGAAATGTTAGTGCAGGTATTTTTTATAATGGTATAATGTTATGAATAAGTCCTAATTGTATCTTACTAAAAAATCATGTGATAAATTCAGAGTCCTTGTTTGGTTATAATTTGTTTGCCCAAGATTTTGGATTTTGCTCTTATATAAGGTACTGAGTAATCATTTTGTACAAGTATTTGTAAAATTGACCACCTTTTCATAGATTGTCATTATTTTTAAAGATAGATTTTGATCAATTCTAAATTAACAAATGATCACACGGAAAAACAATTTGTCATGTCATATTTTGATGGGTTACATTTTGCACCCCAATACGAGTCTTTCTGTCAGTAATAAGGTACCAAACGATCATCTTGAATTTACATTTGTAGTTATTGGTCATCTTTTTGTAGGTTAGCAGCCTTTTTTTTTGGTTACAATATATAATAATCCCTCATAAAAAAATCATCTCTGTCCAAAATTTTATGGACTTCCAACAATTCACAAATCACTTTGTCCAATAGTAAGCACAATATGATATCCAAGTCATATTTTAGCTATATATTTATCTGATTTTATTAAACCTACAATCTCATCTATTAAATCACATATTAAAAACTCTTTTCACTTTATTTATGTTTTAAAAAATATAAAAATTAATGCTAATGACACTTAGTTTTGTTTTGATGTCATATATTTGTTTACAAACATTCCATTTGTTGAAGCTTTAAATGTAATTTTGCAATGCTGCAATTTACCAAACCATATTATTGCTTTGACTAAACTTTGACATTTGAACACATATGTTGTATACATAGGACATTATTACAGACAACTTTTTGGCACTCCTATGAAATCACATGTCTCAGGAGTAATAGCTGATTTATTCATGGAAAATATAGAAACTCATGCTTTAGAATCATCATGTTTAAAACCTCTTATTTGGCTCAGATACATAGATGAAACTTTTGTCATATGGAAACATGAAAATAATAAATTAGACAATTTTTTCTTACATTTAAATAATATGCATCCTTATATTAAATTTATAATGAAGATAGAGTCTGAAGAAAAACTCTCTTTTCTTGATGTTCTAGATACCAAGACACCATATATTTTTTTTTCAATATACAGATAGAATGCACACATGGACATATATTTACATTTACATTCTCATCATCCCCAACTCAGATAGTATCTGTAGTCAAAACTCTTCAAAATAGAGGAATTAACCTTTCAGATAAGGCACATCTGAAAATAGAAATAAATCATATTAACAGTGTTTTATTAGCAAATAGTTATAATTATAAATTTACTTAAAAAGCCTTATTTCAAGCTCAAAATGAACAAAATAGGAACAAAAAGATGATAAATTAACTATTAAGATTTCCGTTCCATTTGTAAAAGGAACTACAGACAGTATTGGATGTATATTAAAATGCTATAATATAAATGCAGCAGTTTTTACTAATGAAAAAATAAACAGTAGAATAACCAAGCGTAAGAATTCAATCTCTCTTGAATCTCATGGTGTTTATCAAATCTCATTTGAAATTTGTAAAGCTTCTTACATAGGTATGAGTAATCATCAAATCGGTGTTAGGAAAGATGAACATGCTAATGCAGTTAAACAACAATCATCATCATTGTACTCTCACTCTGTACTATAGATTCAGGTCATAAAATTGATTTTTTTAGTACCAGGATCATATCCAGATGTGATAATCTCTATCAGTGCAAAATTAGAGAAACCATTCAGATACTTTAAAGGTCAGATTGGATCAATAAGCAAGATGATACATGCAAACTTCCTTCTATTTGAAAATATGTTTTTAAATAACATTCTTCATTTAACATTTTTGCTATTGGTGGAACTTTAACATTTTTTTTCAAATCAGTGATTGTAACAGTTCTACCAACATCCTTCTACATTTTATCACTCAGCAGATGACTTGTGTGATCAAGTCAAAATGTTGATATATTAATATTTACATTTTTTAATATGGCTGAACCTACAAAATGTGTCATATATATATATATATATATATATATATATATATATATATATATATATATATATATATATATATATATATATATATATATATAATGGTACAGGTTTGGCGTCTTAACATATCTGCTTAAAACCAAGAAAATTTTTATAGTAGGTAGATACGTAAGTTAAAAACAAACAAAAAAATATATTTTATATATTTTGAATTTCACTGTTAGCCCATTGTCACTAGCTCAGTGGAACAGCAGAGATTTATATTTTATAAATTTTTATCTAAGAATATTTTTTAAAAAAGAATAAAGTAAGCCACTGCCAGAAATTAACACACAAACATTTAGTTACGCACATAAATATAAACATTAGCGTTATTATTTTAGTATATTTACATTTTTAAAATTTAACTTACATTTTTAACTTTGATTTTAGATTTTAATTTACATTTTAATTTTTATAAGTTTGCACAGATGGATTTATAAAAGTTTGTTTTATAATGTTGAATTACATAGATTACATGGTCAAAAACCTTTCAAAATAAACACAAACAATCAAAATATAAAGTCATTCATGGAAATGCAGAGAGAAATTTATAGGAAACCCCAATTGGCATTCATCATAAGATGCCACATAGACACCAATAACTTAAAAGACATCCAAATAAATACAGTTTAGATACTCACCATAAGGTATCATTATTTACCGAATGTCTATATATTTTGATCAAATATGAACACCAAAAACATAATTAACCGATAATTAATCCATGCAAGCATCTATATCCAACTTAAATTTACTGCATTTAGACTGTCGAGTATGAATAAACTACATAGATTGCATTTGAAAAGAAAATATTTTAACCTGTATTTAACATTAGGCCAAAAGCTCGCAGTTAAACCAATGTCAATCCATCTGATATATTTGTTGTATTCAATGTAATATGAATACGACAACACAAAATACTATACTGTCAGGAATGCACATGTGAGCAGCAGGGTTAAAAGAAGAATTTGACTCATCCAGATAAGAATACTACATCTATCTGATGAAAAGAGCAATAAAAAAACTCCATAGGAAAGGACTGCGGTCATTTTTGCCAACTTACGATCGCATTCCATAGGTAAAAGGAGTTGTGCTGCGTATAATTCAATTCTGCACGTAGCGAAACTCATACTACATCTACTAATTACACCAATATATCCAATCCATTGACCTAATTCAACTATGAAACAAATAACCTAAGATTACACTCCTTTAATAAAAATTTCCAAATCTATTTAACCATTCACACCCGACTTAAGTTTAACTTTTATATAATATTAAATTAATGAAAAACAAAAATCATAATAAAAACTTAAAAGAACAAAAAATGGTAAATGAATAGAAATGATTTTACAAAAGAAATACACCAAATAATATTACTTATTAATAAATTAAGTTTGTCAGATAAGATTCTATTTCAATTATTTTAAATAAGAAACAAGTTTTAGAATTAAAGTTCTTATTGTTTAGTATACTGGAGTTTTAGAAATAGATTTAAAGCTTAGAGTTTATAAAGTTCTTATGATTTTAAAACATTCCTTTTTATCTGTTGCTTGCCATTTGGAATCCAGTGTTAAATCCACTGATGATCCTGTGATCCTCAATATAGAAAAAAACAATGTTTCATTTATTTTCCTTTTTTTATAACCACTGACAGAAATGAAAGTGAGTCTTTCAATCGCTTCATCTCCAACTCTCCAACTTAACACATCTCAGTCTTCTCTTAAAATTTCTTCACTCACTAAAAAATTATTTCAATCCAAACATTTTATTTTATATGTAACTTTTGGATCCAATGGACATTACATCATTGATGATGATGATCCTTCCATTGAGGTCTGATTTCTTGATGGATTTCTTTCATTGGCCATTAGTTTCTGTTGTTTTCCTATCTGACCATTGCTTATACATTGAAATGCCCAAGGGCTAGTTCACTTGGACTAATTAAAATAATCATTTCCATTTTTTCAATAACATTAATTAATTTGTTTTGTACAAACTTGGATATATTTTTATCTTTAAATATTTACTGACAATATAGTTTTATTTTTATTTTTTTTTTTATAAAGTTTCTTTTTTTAATTTCTCATCTGGGCAATTTTATATATATATGAGTTTAAGATCGAAGTAATTTTCAATTTTTTTATGTCTTAAAAAAAAGAAGTTTTTAAATGTGAACTTTTTATTTTAATTTCATGTTTAATAAAAAAAATATAGTAACGGCATATGTGCCTGTTACAATATATATATATATATATATATATCATTAAATCACCCCACATGGTTACGAAATTCAGTATCGCCCTCTCTAGTAATATATAAATACATTAGAGTTTGTATTTCAAAATAGCCAGCTCAAAATGAAACCACTTTGAACTGTCTACTATAAAATGATATATATTAAAATACAAACAAACTCAAACAAATAACTTGAAATTTTAGCAAGTAAAGATCTTAACTTTTTGTGACTAACAAACATGTTTTACAATTATTATATAAAGACAAACTAAACATTAGTACTTTTAAACTTTAAACCACCTAATGCAAATGTATAGATAATAATCCCAGTGCATAACACTATACTGAAATCATGATCATCATCAACCATTAGCATCCACTGCAGGATGAAGGTCTCTCTAAGTTCAATCCATCTTTTCCTATCTTTAGCTTTTCTTCTCCACATCACCCCTGCACACTTTCTTATTTCATTCATCCATCTTACATGTGGTCTCTTTCTGGGCCTTTTACAATCTCTTGGAATCTAGTTGAAAATTTCAATTGTTCATCTATTATCATCTCTTTTAACAATATGTCCAGCCCAACTCCACTTTAGTCTTTTAATTTTTTCAATGAGATCAGTAACACCTGTTTGTTCTCTTACCCATACATTATGTTTTCAATACCCTTCTTGTTACTCCAAACATACATCTATCCCTGCTACTTTGAGTGGTCTGAAGACTCTGTATTGCTCTTTTATTAAGAGTCCAAGTCTCAGATCCATAAGTAAGAACTAAAAAAAACACAATTATTATAAACCCTCCTTTTCAAACACATATGCATATTTTCTTTTAGTATCAAGTTATTACTACAAAAATCACTCCAACCAAGTTTAATTCTATGATTAATTTCATCCATTATATTTTCATCTGTATTAATAATCTGCCCAAAGTATTTGTAACTGTTAACTTCTTTTAACTCACCACAATCAATATTTATTTTTATATTTTGAGAAAATCTATTAAACATTACTTTAGTATTTTTAACATTAATCTTTAGTCATACTTTCCTACTTTCATCTTATAACTGCTGCAACATTTCCTGTAGCTCTAAAGCATTATTTGCAAAAAAAAAAAAAAAAAAAACAACTACATCATCTGCAAAATCTAAATGATTTAAATAATCTCCATTTACTTTCACTCCTTTATCTTCCCATTTTAATTCACAAAATATTTCTTGGAGCACTGCTGTAAAAAGTTTTAGAGATATGGAGTCACCCTGTCTTACACCCTTTTCAATGTTGATTTTCTTCAAATCATTATGTAATGTAATTGTTGCTGTTGCATTTTTATAAATATACTTTAAATATATGACAATATCTTGGATCTACACCTTGAGGATCTAATGCTTGAAGAAATGTTTATAGAATCAAATGTCTTTTCATAGTCTGCAAATCCTAAGAATAATGGCAACTCATATTCATTTGTCTTTTCTATAATTTTTTTCAATACCCGGATATGATATGCTGTATTAAAACCACTGTTAAATCCAGCTTGTTCTCTTGGTTGATGAAATCCAGTGTTTTCTGTAGACGAGTTGTAATTATCTTAGTAAAAATTTTGTATAAAACTGATAAAAGACTAATAGGTCTGTAATTTCTCATATCTTCTTTATCACCTTTTTAAAATATTAATATTAATACTGAATTCTTCCAATCATCTGATACATCTTTATCATTTAGACATTGGTATATAACTTTGCTTATATTTTTCTATTTCTTCACCTCCTCCTTTTAATATATCAATTATAAGTCCATCATTATCTGGAGCATTTGCTTTCTTCATAAATTTAATTTCATGTCTCACTTTCTCATTCAAAATTCTGGGCAGTTCAGAAGATATAATAGGTATAGGAGGCACTTTTTCTTTATTACTATATAATTTTTGATAGAAGTCTTCTACACATTTCAAGATGCCATCTGTATTTTAGTAATAATGGCATCTTTTTTTATTGCAGATATAAATTTCTTACCAATACCAAAATGTTGTTTTATACTCTTTAGACTTTTATTCTCTTCTACAGCTCTCCTTGCTAGTTCACAATTATACTTTCTTATATCATTTTCAACTCTTTTCTGCACTATTTTACAAAATTCAAGATATTCAATATTTTTAATGTATCATTATTTTATATCCTCACATGCCTTCTTTTCTTCATAAATTCTCTAGTCTCAGTAGAAATTCTATTGGTCAATTGCTCCTTTTTTCTACCAGCTATCTTTTTTGCAGTTTTTAAAAGTGTATCACTTATTTTCCTATTAATGCCATTCAAATCTGAATCATGTTCAAAATCTAATAATACTTGAAACTGATTTGTAAGATCTAATTTAAATTCATTAGAATGTTTCTGAAGATTAGGTATATCAATTGTAATTTATTTTCTTAATAATTTTTGTCTCTCCAGTTTTGCATTATCCTTTTTTTTACATCTTACTAATCGGTGATTACTTTACTTCCTGTGTTAAATTCATTAAGAACATTACAATCTTAAAATATGTATTTTCTGTTTGTCAAAATATAATTCAATTCTGCTACACCTTCATTTGGATGCTTCCAGATTAAATTTTCCTATAATATTTTTCTCAAAAAGAGAATTAATGGTGTATTTTTTTTTCTTCTGCAAACTCCACAAGTCTATGTCCTTTCTCATTCCTATTACCATAAGTAAAATTATCTACAACATTTTTATCTTTCATTTGTTTACCAATTCTAGAATTAATATCTTCCATAACAATTTTAAAATGTTGTTTACTCCAATCAAAAGCCTTTTGTACATCCATATAATAATTTTCTATAACATCATCACTATGAAAACTTGTTGGGGCATAAACCTGAATTATCTGCATTTGATATCTGCTATTAAGTTGTAAAACTAATCTTGCCACTCTAGTAAAATACATATACAAATATTAAGAAATAAATCACACCACATAGTTAAGAAATCCAGTACCACCCTCTGTGAATTAATATATAATGCTTAATATTTGTATATTTATTTCAGTATAGCGTTATGCACTGGGATTATTTTCTATACGTTTGTGTTATATGGTTTAAAGATTACAATTACTAATTATTAGTTTGTCTTTATATAATAATTGCAAAACATGTTTGTTAGTTGCAAAAAGTTAAGTAATTTGCTTCCTAAAATTTCAAGTTATTGTTTGAGTTTGCTCTTATTTCAATATATATCATCTTATAGCAGAAAGTTCAAAGCAGCATCGTTTTGAGCTGTCTATTTTGAAATACGATCTCTAATGTAATTATATATAAGTTCACAGAGGGTGGTACTTGATTTCTTAACAATGTGTGGTGATTTAATGCTAAATATTTGTATATTTATTTCAGTATAGCGTTGTGCACTGGGATTAATTTCTATATATATATAAACTTTCCATTCCATCAACTATTCTTCGAATGCGTGAACAAGAACATGAAAATAGACAAATTTCATATATAATTAAATCATATCCTTGATCGTATACTTAAATAAATTATTAGAATGTTATCAATGTTTTGTCTTGGCAATGTTGAAATATGTAAGAAATATCTAAATAAACATATTTTTAATGAATACTAAATTATTATTTTATTAGCAAATTGTAGATATTCTATTGATTTATTTAAGCAAAAGAATTAATGTGATGTGATTTATATATTATGAACAGTTAGCTATGGGAACTTGTGAATTAAAAATATTCTGTTACATATTATTACATATATTACTGACTATCTTAAAAAAGCTTACATCTATATATTTATCCAATATGATAATCAATAAGTCAAGTCATATATAATTTGACATCTAATTACCTATACTAACTTTTATAAAGTATCAATTACTAAAATCCCAATAACTCCAACTTCAAGTGAACAATTAATAGAATACAATTTTTATTTAATAGCTTAACTAAATTAATTTATTTTCACACATTGATTGTGTAGAAACAATTCTACTTTGATTTAATAAATCAAATTTAGATATTCTGCCAAGTATTATAACATGTAAATTATATTCATTTTTAAGGTAAGTTCAATGGAAATTATCATAATTGAAGTATCAATCCTATTGTGAAATACTTCACTAATACATTTTTTCAGTTATGAAAATGAAATGATACATTGTGTAGGATTTTTGGCATATTTGTTACTTAATTAAAATATAATTATTAATATGTGTTTGAATCAGTACTCATGAAAACTTGATTTTTTTTTCTTATTTTAAATAAGTTTTTAATATTTTTTTTTTTTTTACCGATAATCAGACCATAGTATTCAATATTATATTGTAAAAAAAGTGTTTAGTTATTATTAACTATATAGTAAAAGAAAAACAGAACACTTCTTAACCTTTACAAAATCATATACAATTATTGAATCTTTCCCTTCACTTGCTCTGTGTATAGGGTTTTTGGGAAAAAAATGAACATCTGCAAACTCACTATAAGAGCTACGTATACATTTATCCATATAAACATTTATAAGTATGCAAAAATAAAAGTTTGTTTTTGAGTAATTTCATCATAATGATTACAGTTATGTAAATACTTAGGTAACATTTATATTTTGTTTTGAATTCAAAAATGAATTTACAGATAATATATATATATATATATATATATATATATATATATATATATATATATATATATATATATATATATATATATATATATATATATATATATATATAACCAGAAGAAACAATAGGTTGAACATGATCTAAAATACACAACTAGTTTTCTGGTATAATAAAATAAAGAGCTTTTTAAAAAATACATTAATGGTAGCTTGTTTGATATGACAGCAAATTGAGGTTAAAATTTAGAAACGGATCACAAACAACTTATGTTTTGAATCTGTCAGTTAATACAACAAAAAAACTTAATTAATTATGGATTTTGACTAGTTTTATTTTGTATTCTTTTACTTTTCAAAATTATTTATTTTTTGTAATTGACTGTCAACTTAGTTTTCTCTACTTTGTGCATTACTAATTTTAATTTAATGCATTTTTAATAATATTTAAAATAATTTATTTTAAAAAAACAGGACTTAAGTTAATCGATGAAACAGTTTCTAAATAGTCTATCACAATCTTGTTTTACTCTTTTAAACAAAACAGTTTATGTAACTATAAATAGTCATAGATCACATGACCCTATATCTTAGGCTTGTAAATTATAAACAGTGAGGATTGCCAATTCCTCTACATGCTTTGTGATAAATGCTTGGTGAGAGCCAGCACTTAAATATGTCTGTCAGGAACGCCTCCGCAAACCCCTGACCATGGTTTCGTGCTTTGGCACTAACTAGTATTAAATGTTTAACAGCATTGATTATAAGTAGGATACAAGAAATAAAAAAATATTCATTTGATTATAGGTTATTAAAAAAAGATTTATAAGTAGATTGACTTCATATATAAGTCATAGGATGACAAAAATATGAGACTTCTGTGTTTAATAATGAATATTTGTGTAAAATTTATACCTCAAGGTTACGTATTATAAATATATTTTATAAAATAAAAAAAAAAACCTTTCAATGTTGTTAGTTGAATCAGAGATTAGAATACCATCAGATAAAGAATAGCCATATTTTCACTATTCCCATTTCTTGATTATATATAACCAGTTTGATTTAAAAATTAACTGTTACAATAGTTGTCTGTAAAATAAATGCAAGGTCGTTTATTTGATGGTGTGCCATTACAGATCCAGTTAAATCAGTGAGGAAAATCGTGTATTAAAAAAAAAAAAGACATCACAAACATAAACTTTTATTTAAGTTTTATTATACAGTGACTGCAATTTGTACTTTTAAAATATTCAATTATTTGTAATGAAGATTTTTGCTTTTGTGATACATTTAATTTACCCGCGGCAAATAAAAACGATTTGAAGAAAAGAAAAATCAAATACTCTTATTTATACGTATGTCAAGCAACATATTAATTAAGCAACGTAATTGTGATAATATACATAAATTGTGAAAAATAGGTCATTCTTTTAGATATATTAATGTTGTATGACTTTAATTACATTTTTATTGTTAAATTTTAGCGGTTAAATGATGCATTGAATGGTGTACATTGACATAAACTGGCTGTAACTATTATTATTTTTATATTGGTATATTAAATATTATAGAGATTAATCCAGAGTATTTTGATATATATATATATTAAAAGAATAAAGTGTTATGTTATAATAAATATTATAAATAACACTATAAAACATAAAAGTGCCTTTAGTTTTAATCATAACCAATTTCAAATGAAAATAACTGAGAGTAATTCTATAACGGTTATTAGCGATATTTATTTTCACCATTTATATTTTTCTTATTATTACAATAATTAATCTACAACAGATATTTAGATTTATATTATAACTATCAGAGAATAATATGTATTAAAATAAATATATTAAAAATATAATTCAGTTTATTTAGAAATGAATATCACTGATATATATATATATTTTAAAAATAGTTAATAGTAAAAGCTTTATTATAAATTTTATCATTTCTATTACGAACAATTTTTATTTTCAAAAATATATTGCAGCAGTATTTATTTATTTTTGCAGCCTGAATAAAAATACATAAATGTCAGTATTTCATCTTGTTAAACATATTTCATTTACTAACACACACACACACATACACACATATATATATATATATATATAATTTTAAATTGTTTTGTGTAAGTTAATATGTCCTTATATTTTCATTGCCATTGTCAAACTCCCTCTACTCACAACTTTGACACCATCCATTTAAGATAAATACAATAATGATAAATACTTATCATATAATAAATATGTATATGAGAGATACTGACCTGGGCCAACTGATGAGTTCTGATTCAGCACGAAATGCATTTTGGGTTTCATTTGTTTTTTATTATAACTTTATTTAAGTGAATTTAAAATGAATGGGGAAGTATGGAGGTATTTATTATGTCTATAAGTTTATATATATATATATATATATATATATATATATATATATATATATATATATATATATATATATATATATATATATATATATATATATATATATATATATATATATATATATATATAAGAAGCTTACCACTAACTCCAATAAAGCTTTAATTTATAAGTGCTGAAAGAGAACAAATTCAGACATGGAAATGTTTTCAAAGCCTGCCTTACAAAACAGATAGCTATAAGGGTCTTAACTCAGTTCAATTTTACCATATATTATTAGCCTTAGCAATATAACATCACATAAGCAGTCAAGGGTACACTTACAATAATTAATAAAATAAGACCCAAATTGTGTAACTCACTTTTAAGCATGTATTAAAAGTAAGTTACACAATTTGTACAAGCTTAATAGTAAGTTACAAATTTTGTGTTTTATTTTATTAATTATTATAAAAAAACCTTTGGCAGCTTTTGTGATGCTACATTGCTGAGGCTATTAATATATGGTGTAGCTGAATTGAATTTAGACTCATATAGCTATCTGGTTTGTAAGGCTGGATTTGAAGACGTGTCTCAAAAATTCAGGTTTTCAAATCAATAGTAAGAGTTGATATTTTAGATGCAGTGTCTGGACTTCTAGCTTCTAACTGAGGTGAGCCATAAATTTGAAACCAATTGGACTGGGTATGAGGACATTCCGATAGAGATTTTAAATTCTTTCATTTTTGGCACTTATAAATTAAAGCTTGATTGGAGCTAGTGGTAAGCTCTCTCTAGTGAATATTTTAATACAAGCTTAAAAGGAAGTTACACAATTTATATATATATATATATATATATATATATATATATATATATATATATATATATATATATATATATATATATATATATATATATATATGTGTGTGTGTGTGTGTGTGTGTGTGTGTGTGTGTTGAATGGTATTTTATACAAGCGATAATGATTTCCCACAAAATAGTAATGAGAAAAACAGTAACATGGATGTTTAATTTTAGTTTGTATTTTAAAAATTTTAAACTTTAATAGATTTTTCCAAAAATGAGTAATATATCTGTACTGTAAGTTTTACTATGGGCTGGCTTCTATTGCATAGAGTGATATAGTTTATATTACACTGTAGAAATGTTATTTAATATTGGATAATATCTAGTCTAATGACTGACTAATACAAATTCTTAATATAATTGATAGGTTTTATTTTGGACATAATTACATGGAATTTGAATACATACTATCAAGTTACCTTCAGACATCCACACATCTTTTGGAAGCAAACTTTAAAAAAAATATGTCCGGACTGCCAACACAAAACCAATTCTCAGCATGCTAATATAAAACAAATAGTAGAATTATAAGAAGCTGAGTCTATCCCTTTGAAGCAGAATTAGCTTGGTAAAGCCAAGAATAATCATGTCCAAAATTTTTTGGGTTATTTATATCGTTTCTCTATCTCCCACATAATCTATCTTGTTTTTCAATTATAATACTTAGCCCAGGGCACATCTCTATCTCCTGCTCAAACTTAATTAAAAATTCTAACCAGGAATTATCTTATAAAAAACCCACAATGTTAAATCTGTGCTTTTTAAATTAATCTAAGAATGGATTGTAATTAAATTGACATAAGCAGTAATGCAATTAACTTTCCAAAATTAAAAGCTTTCTAAAAAAAAAAAAAAAAAAACAAAGTTTAAAACTTTGAACTTGGAATGTTTTTTTTTTTTTTTTTTTACAATTTGATAAAAAAATAAGTATCAGAAGAATCTCATTTTAACTAACAAGTAAAATCTATTAAATACCTAATTTAAAATTACAGAATTTTACAATATAGCTGCATAGGTGCACTATATCCTATAAAACTTTTAAATAACTTTTTAAAAATTGTGAAGGGAATTTTGAATCAGATACACCATCTGGTTTATATATATATATATATATATATATATATATATATATATATATATATATATATATATATATATATATATATATATATATATATATATATACATACACAGTAAAATTCACATAAATTATGGTTATTTTATTAGAAGTACTTTTGACTATACAACTTATAGTTTTTATCAACTATATAACATTAAATCATCAAAATGATACATCCTTTCACAATACCCATACTTTAATTTAGTTTAGTTCTTTCCACAATTCTGTTATTTTAACATTGGATGACTGCCGATTCATTAACATTTGGTGATTAATCAACATAGACTCTTTTATTTTCTGTTTTTGTGGCAACATACAATTTGCATAATTTTTATTTTTTTTGTAATCAAATTTAAATCCATATTGACAAGATTTATTTTGATCAAATATAGCAGACAATGAAGATTTATTTACATATTTTTTTTGATTGTTTTTCTTTTTGAATTCTGTTATTCTCTTTTCCATTGTACATTTAAATTTACATTGGAGAATTGTAGAGAGGTTTATGGACCCATCCAAATCATGCTGAAAAAAATAAATTCAATTACTCATCTGAAATATGCACACTAGAAAAATAACATCATTAACTGCAAATCAATTTCGTGGGAAGAAAACATTCCCAAATTTTTTATAATTTTTATTTTTAGCATAAGAATTATGGTCAGTGGCCTAATTCTGCCATTTTTGTAACCCCATTTTCATTTTCTAAGATAAAGACCTATTGTTTAAGGTCATGGTGTCTTCAATTGGCTGGTAGAATAATCCCAGCATGGAAAATAAAGTTTGTTTTTAATGCATAAATTGGATATAAGCCAGATATTTTATGTTATCCACTACATTTAAACTTGTGTACACATGAGAATTAAGTATTTTCTCCCTGGTGGTCATCACACATGCCAGAATTGTTGAAATGAACATAGAGTACAGCCTGAAAAGAAGATAGCTTAAGAAATGTCATCTTTGCACTTTATCCATGTTAGTAAATCTAAAACTTATTTGATATAAAAGTAGTACATATATAAATACTACAATCTATAACATGTAAGTCAAAATAATAAGTAATAATTAAAAAGGGAAAGGTCAAACAAAAATATAAGTAAATTATGAAAAAAAATTATTGATTTGATGCATTTTCTTTCAAATTGGGAAAGGTGTTGATGTACCGCCAACAAGTATATGGGTTAAAACATGCATATATTCTGTGTTACATATGTAATGAAATAGTATTAAAAGACTAAATTGATTTTAAAAGGAAAAAAAAAGATACAATAATGAAATATAAATTATAGGTTTTTAAAAGGTTTTTTTTTTTGAGAAACACAAAATATTGTGTCACTTTTTCTTTAAAAAAATATATATTAAAGGGCAAATATGAGGGAATAATTCTTAAGTCTAAGTTAAAATGAGCTCACCTTTTTATAAATAAAAAAGAAATAATAAATAATGAATGTAAAAATGAAATTAAACTAAAATTATAATCTGTTACAAAAATAAAACTTTTGAAATTTGAAATTCATTAAAGAATACTTGGCTGATAAAAATAAATAATAATTCACATTTGTTCAAATTAAAAAAACAAAGGAAAACACTGCATACATTATCTGATTGAAATATTATATTAATCTAAGCAAGAGATTAAATAAGAACAGAATTCAACAATCAAATTAAGAAAATATAAAATTAATTAAAACAAATCAAAGGACAATAAATGGAAACAATGAGAAAGATACATATAAAAAGACTAAGAGATGATAAATTATCATTGATTTTTTATTAGTATTATTATTATTGCAATTCAGTTTGTTTCAGATGCACTACAATTATTAGTTAAACTGCAGTATTACTATAAATATTAAAGAAGAGAAGATGGTGAAAAGCTATTCACATTTTCAGGATGATGTGTTTCAACTTATCTTCACTGAAGACTGACTTATCAGTATTCAGTACTAATCAAGAACTGGAGTGCATGGCTAGCATTTGATCTCAGTTGTCAGCACCATCATGTGTTTTCCACATGGAACTCATGCCTACCACATGATCTTACCCAAACTGATAATCTCACTATCTATCCATTGCAAACTGGAAAATCAATAAGAAGTCAAAACCATTGATGGAAAGAAAAAGCCAACTGTATTCATGAAAGTGTGATGTAGCAACTGAAATCCTAGGCAAATATAATTATTATTATCTCATTCTAAAGACTTGCACATATATGTGAGTGAACAAACTTTAATGAACTTTAATATTTATAGCCAACATAGTCTTTAATGTTCCATTATTATATTCATATTATATTATGACATACAAAGGTGTGTGTTTATGTCATTTTTATTATATCATGTTATAATTATATGTGTGTGTGTGTGTAAAATAAAATAATTGATTAATTATTTTCCAATAGATTCTGTCTCTTATATCTGTTTCACTAATAGATTAAGTTATAATTAACTATAAGTGTTGGAAAGGATGCCAAAGATTTTTCCACACAATTGAGAAAAGACATTAACTATAAAGCCCTAGATTGTGAAACTCTCATTTTGGCATGGTGACTGTATAACCACTGGTTATCTGGTACCTGAGGTTGTTCCACAAAAATAAATAAAGTAATTTGGAAGACAATGATTTGAATCTAACAGTTGAGAAGTAATTTAGGCTGCAAATACAACTATAGTTTATACTTTCAATAGCCTCTAATTTGTTATAGGTACCAATGATGTTTCAAGTATCTCTGGTATTATACTTTTTTTTTGCCTGAAAGGCTATTCAACTGCTGTGGTGAAGTGGAGCCTGACTTAAAAGTAAGATCTAAATAAAGTGATCAGTGTGATTTTCTCTAACCCATTTCAATGTGTGTGTATATATAAATCTGATATTTGCACTTTTATTAATAGTTTATTGTTTTCACAGCATAATATTCCATAAGTTTGTTCTTCAATTTTACGATAAATATTATTTAAATGTTTGAATGTATCCATCTAATTTATAATGCTTAAAGCTAAATGAGATAATATATAACCATTAGAAACCAGTCACTATCAAAACATAACAATATAGATAAAATTCAATATTTCTTTCTATTGTCAAGACAACCTCTCTCCTTTTAATAGTAAGAGTGGAAATAGTAAGAGAGGATTTCCACTCTTATTATTACAAGGAGAGAGGTTACATTGCCAGCAGTGAGAAATATTGATTACTATCTATATTGTTATGTTTAGATAGTGACTGTTTTCTAATGGTTATATATATATATATATATATATATATATATATATATATATATATATATATATATATATATATATATATATATATATATATATATATATATATATATATATATATATATATATGACAATGAAATATAAGAAAATAAAATAAAAGTAGGTTAGGTGGATTATATTTCAAATAAAATATATAATAAATCTTTATTTGACTGAAATTAGAAAATTTATTTTTTTTGAGCAGTATACATTATGTTTTTATTTAATTAAAAAAAGAAATTATGAGTATTAATAATAAACAAATATTATCCTTGAGCTAACATATGTAAATTAACCTAGAAACTTAATTATCATTCTAAAATAAATCATTTAGAATTAATTATACGTAATAAAAGTTATGACAAATCATTTAAAATGAATCGATTAAAGCAAGTTAAAACTAAATCAGTTTTAATAACTCAGAATAAGATAAATAAGTTGAAACCAAATCAATCAGAAATAAATCAGTAATTAAATTAATAAATCAATAAGTAAATCAGGCAAGATTTGAGATTTTAGATAAAGAAAAGAAAATTACATTTAACGAGTAAGTTTAGAATACATTATTACTTTGGCCATAGTTAATACATTTAGCTAGCTTTACGAATTAACAAATTTTAGTAGAAAAGTTAACTTTAAGTTGAGGGAGTTTGTTACTACTATCTTCTTTCTGGTGGCATATCAGCTTTATCTTGGGGGATTCTTTTAGGTGGTATCGGCTGTTACAACACTGCTCTCCACATTTTGTAAATCTTCTCAGCATTGAGAAAGCAAGGAATGTGGCCTTCTACCCCCACTTCATCATCATCACCAATTTTACAAAATACTTTGTCAACGAATTGACTTAAATGAATGTCTGAATGAGTTAAAAATTGCTGAAGAAGCTTATATATCAGCTTACCCCTCTCTCCTCAGTCATAGTAGTTTTTAGATTTTTTTTTCTAGTTTTCTCACTGCATTCTAAAAAAAATCATGGAATCCTACTGTGATTGATGTTTCTACAGGTGGGATTTACTATAGGTTATCCACTGTTTTTCCTTTGGTCAATAAAGAAAATTTACTCATACTTTTATTTTAAAATCTATTTTTACCATGATAATACAGTAAGAAAGATTAAGTTTTATAAAGCCATTTTTTGTTAAAAAATAAATCCAAAGATAAAAAAAAAAAACATTTTGTTATATATGTAACTCGTTCATATAATTTAGTTATATATTATGAAATATATAATAATTTCAAATATTACTTCTAGAATAATTATTCTAAATAAAGACATTTCTAATGTTTTAATTCTGTTAACATTATTCTTTTATTCCTATATGTAGTCTTTTGTTACACATACAAAACATTTTCCATTTATTTAATTACTAGAAATATATATATATATATATATATATATATATATATATATATATATATATATATATATATATATATATATATATATATATATATATATATATATATATATATATATATATATATATGGGTTTTAACATATATAGATTTAGGTTTAAAATAAGGCTGATTTTAGTACAATATTAGTGTGATATAATTATAGTGCATGAGGATTTGGTGATAGTTACATATATAGAAATACTACTATAGTATATAGTAGGTGAAACAATAGTATAGACAGATCTAACTGTTTCATTGAATTAAGTAAATTTAAAAAATAAATAAATAAAAGAGATATAACAGACTATTAATTGTAAATTTGATTTTATAATTTTATTTTTTTTCTCTAATGAAGAGATAAACTGATCAGTGGTGCACTCTTAAGGTTGAAACAATGCTTTTTATCCCATGTGCTCTTAGAATGATTGCTAAAAGAGACAAAAAAACAAACTTTGTTGTGGCTTCTTGGATAGCAACTAGACAAAACTATTGTTTTGTTTATATCTCTTCATTAAAAAAATAACAGAAATTTCACCTGTATTGCTAATCAAAAGAATGGTGGGTTAGGAAAATAAACATAAGAACCTTCATGTTATATCCACTTCAGCTTCAATTTACCATTTAATCCATCCAATTCTCAGGCAGGAATAAACAAGATTAAGATAATGTTGAATGTCACAAGCAATGGCCATTTTCTTTATTGGAGATCATATTAATTTGAAGTTTTCTTGGCTACAATTGATTCAGCAAGATCTTTAAATTTTTGGATCCATAAGGAAAAAAGGACCATGCTTGCTTTCATCTGCTCTCATAAACAAAGCAAATAAAATTATGAAATTACAATTATATATATAATATTCCTAACAGCACATTAAAAGCAATAGAAATAAAATTTGTAATTTGATTACATACTATTTAAAAATTAGAAAAGAGTATCACAATTCCATAATCTTTAGTTAATATACACTGAATAAATCTCAAAATTTTTTTAATGACACATGAATGGGTATATATATAAATTTTACTATGTATTTCTTCTTTTTACAAACCTATATATATAAATTTTACTATGTATTTCTTCTTTTTACAAACCTAGTTATCCATGAAATATTAATTTATAATTCGAAATGTAAGACAATTAAGTTCTGAAGTTAAATCAGTGGCAGCAATTTTTCTATTTAATACAAAAGAAAATATAGGTTGCATGCCAGTTCTCTACATTAATGCTTGAGAGGTGTTACATTCAATTAATTTAGTGTATCAGTAGATATTTTTTAATGGAAAATTGTTGTATGTCTGTAAAACTATCTTTTAATAGCATATGTTATTGTTGTTATTTTTTTTTTTCAAATTCCCACATACATAACAAAAGAAAAAAAATAAGAATGTATTAATCTTACTAAAAATGAAAATATTTATGTTTATTCCATTTATATGGTATTTTACAGTCTAATTGTGTAATTTTATAACTTTTTGTTTATATAGAAAATACATTACAAAATAAAAATCATTTTATATATTAGAAAGCAGTTTATGCCAAACACAACACATTTTATAATTGAACCATTAAGCATCAAATGAACACCATTTCTTTTGCTTGCACATAACTGTTACTAAAACAGGCAAAACCCTCCATACAGTAGTATATCTCTATGTAAGTCAGAGTACATTGAGTGGTACTATTGTATGGAGAGTTTTTCTTGTTTTAATAACATTTATGAAGAAGCGTAAAAAATTGGGATCGTGAGATGTTTAGTGGTTTAATGCCAATACTGCCTAATATGATAATGGTGGATATGGCTATCAAAGAACCTAAGGCTCCAAAATACATGAGTACTGAACATAGTTCAGACTTATTTGACTATATAAGCTAATGAACTTGAATTGAAAATATTATTGTGTTTTCAATTTTAGACTTATGGTTTTGTAATTAAGTAGTGGTAAAAGGTGGCTGCTGGAGGGTTGCATTAGATCCTAAGATCTAGGTGCAGTGCTTTCAGATCCTAGGCTCCTCACTGATGAAAGACACAAGCTAGAAACTAGTCTAGGGATATTGGATGAGTAGGCAGTAGATAGAGATTTTATGTATAAGCCTTATGGCATCCATTGATTACTTTGGTTTGTACTGAGTGCTACTACTGTATGGAGAATTTTGCATGTTTTAATAATATTTTTTATAATATGAATAAAAATAGGTAAAGCTATTTGTAATTTATAAATTGTTCTGAATACCTTTTTCTACATTTAGGATATAACTGTAATCAGATATCAATCATTTTGTAATTATCATGGTGGCAGTTATGATACAACAATATCAATCATAATCATTCAAATGTGTGTTAAAATAACTTAATATTGGTCAAATAAATCACTATGGTTATTTATATTGAGAATATAGAATCAGCTTTTCAAATGTATATACTTCTAATGTGTAACCATTTAAAAAGTTATAAAGTACTTTAATTAACTATTTATGCTACGCAATTTAAACCCATATAGTAGTCCATTTAGCACATATTTCACATTTTTTTTTAATTTCAGGAAAATGATTTTTTTTTCTTGATAAATTATTTAAACATTTTATTTATTTACCAAAATATTAAATTTAAAATGTGAAAGTAATCTTAAATTTAATATATTACTTTTACAAATAAATAAAAAGTTCAATAAAATGAAATGCAACCAATGCAAATGAGTTTTGTTTTTTTAGCCTCACAGCAAAATGAATATTGTTCAGTAAATAAAAAATAATAGTTAATTGAATTTATATAAATAAAAAACGTTTGACTAAATAATAATAATGAGTTGTTAAAATAATTTTTGAAATTTAAAAATTCAATTTTTTAACTCCTAAAGAAGATTTGAAAAATCATTTATGATGTTGATATTAGTATTTCAACACTAACTTCCTGTTCATGTTAGCACATTTGCATTTGACTAATTTTTCTGCTAAAATTCGAAAATATTCAAATTAAATATGAATATAAACAGCATACTTTTATCTAAAAATAAATACTTCATCTCTATTTACAATAATTAAATATTTAAAGACATGTGTAATATATGTACTTAATCCTGTTGTAAAGGGAATTAGAATCAAGAGACTTGTGGCCACATACATGTGAAAAAGAAAAAAAAATTTTCAGTACACATATTTTGTATAAGCATAATCTATCAGTTGGTCCAGATCACAATTCCTCACACTTGTATGCAATCACTGCTGAGTTTATATTAAAATAGCAAATTCTCAAACTTTAACAGACAAACTTGAATCTTCTCCACCCTCCAACTCTTCAGACAGCCATATCATTGAAAATCTGAGGATGGAATGCTGAAAGTCACTATTGATAACATTATTATTGTCATACTCATGTTGGCATTAAGTCACTCTGACCATTCATATATAGGATTTTAATATGCTCATTTAAAACACAGAAAAGGGATGTTTGTTCTTTTATTTGTAATGTCAATATTTATCTAAGTGATATATGATTCACTAAAAATTTTAAATTATAAGTACAAAAATAAGTATATAAAATTTATGAAAAACAAAACCATCAAAATGTTTTAAAATTCATATTACTAAGAATATCTCTATTTTTGAATGAGACACAAGTTTTAAAATCATCATCAAAAACAATGAAAAATATTTTAATAAATAATTTGATTAATAGTTATCTTCGACAAAAGCAAAACATAATAATGTATCCTTTTTATTATTTATAAACAATTAAAATATGATGGCAAAATACAATACAATATTATCATCTTATTATTATATATAGTATATTTGAAGAATAAAAGTGAAGTGTCTATATGATAAATAGAACACTAAAAAATAGTAGTGTAGTAATTTTAATAACTTGTAGAAGGTTCATCAATTGTTATTAAAAATATTTTTTAATACAAGCACTATATATCAATAACTCTTTCTCAATGTTGTGCAGACTTAAATACTTTAGCATTTTCTGGTGCTTTTCTTTGTCTCACATATTAACATGAAATATGTGATAAAATGGTTATTACTTATTAGACAATAATAAATTTGACTTCATTTGACAGATAGTTTTGTTTATTACTGAAATAAATTTTATATGTTCACATTTTGTTTCTGTAAATATTAAAATAATGAGATTTATAATTAAAACAAAAACTTTACACACCATTATTACTAGAAAGATTATTTTCAGTTTTTAAAATCAACAAAATATCTCATAAATCCTATTATTTTTAAACATCAAAATGAATAATTGTTTATTTCTTTTATATCTGATGAATTATGTTTAAAAGTTTATGTTTTTTGAATATTTATTCCAAAATTGCAATATTTTTTTACTCATAAATATAAATTGGATTGTTTTCATAAAGATAATCTTGTAATTTGCTTCAGGACATATTTACATTCGCTGTTAACATAACATTATATTTTTGAAAATAAAGTATTTGAGTCAGAATATGTTATTAATAATTTATATTTCTAGATAACTAATAAATATAATGTAAATTATTTTTAAAAAAAATCTAAAACCATAATAAATTCATAAATAAACTGTTTTGGGGCATTGCAACTACAATGTTGTAAAATGCCAAATGTTTTACAGCCTTGTCAACAGACAATGGCTGAACATGATAGGGAGAGGCTTATTTCTATTGTTAGAGCAGGAATTTTGAATTTCCCATCTTCTACACAATTTTTATTGAAACTTTTATATAATAAAATATACTATTTTACACACATTTTAATGTATAATACTTATGGAAAAAATCACCAGGGTGGGAATTGGCCAAAATGATCAATACTACAGAATTAAACCATTGAAGGTAAATATTTTTTTATTAGCCATTCATTAGACTAGAGATTTTTCTGTAGCCAAATTTTCTTTACACTACTCTCGCATAATATGGGGATTGGTACATATCCATTCTTAACTTTTAGAGGAGTAGGGTAATTATAATCATATAATCAAAGACATGAAAAAAGTGTATGAACCCCATGATTCACATTTCATGCTAATCCAGTACTCATCAGTTGACTGTAATCACAATTTCTTACACATCTTTAACATTGTTTAATATATATATATATATATATATATATATATATATATATATATATATATATATATATATATATATATATATATATATATATATATATATATATATATATATATATATATATATATATATATATATATATATATATAAAAAAAAGACTGAATTATTGTAGTTTAATTGCTAAGTATAAAACTTATTACTATTATTACTTTGACACAAATCATTTGATGGAAATATATTGAAAATTATTATTAGTCATTCTTAAGACTTGTGATTATCTACTTAGTGAGTAATATTTTATACTGCAGTTTACATTTATGGACAATAAATTGGGCTGACAAATAAAGTCAATTTTCACAATATTTTCTATATTCTGTTTTTTAGATTACTTGTCATCACTTAAACATACACATTCATGTCATTTTATACGGATTATTTTAGTGTCATTTTGAAGTTATGTGATTATTTTTTCTTCTTAATATCCTTCATATTTCAATATATTTATTAGATATCAAGAAATTTAAATTATTAATAACTCATTTTGATTGGAAATACTTTTTTTTTTTCAAAATATAACATTATATTAGCAGCTTACGTGAATATGGCATGAAGCTGTGCTTACAATCTTAGCTTTAATGTAAATAGCCTACTTATACTAATGAGTAAATAATAATAATAGATTTATACATGTGTATAAAAATATTGCAATAAATATTCAAAAATTTTAAACTTTTAAAATCCATTTTGTTAGATATTAACAGAAATAAATATTTTTTTAGATTTTTAAAATAAATACTAATGAAGATTTTATTGGTTTTGTGAACTGAAAATAATCTTTCTAATGAAAATGTACAATCTTTTTGTTTTGATTGTGATCTCATTTTTTAATACAGAAACAGAAAATCATTAACACAGCACAAGAGTGGAAGTGGCATTAGTTGTATATCACATTATGAATTTGATTTCTTAATAGTTCACAAATAAATGCATATTGTAAAATAGTGGTAATGATTAAAATATACTGTAGTTAATAAAAAAGTAAAAAAAAAATGTCATATTAATTATTTTCATATATTTGAAATTTTATATTACTCATACTTTATTTCCTTATTTTTTAATGTGAATTTTAAAGGAATTATTTTTTTATTGCTTTGCTTTTATTCCAATTTCTGAAAATTATGAGAACCTCTCCCACATTTTTCAAGGTAAGTTACATTTATTTTTGTGCAATTTTTTTGTGTGCATTTTCCAAGGAACCTATCTACCACATAAAATGAGACCCAGTTGTTTCTCAAAATGTAAATTATTAAAATTAGTAAATGTTAATTTTAAACTGCTCATTTTCACTTATGTGACATTTGACACAAATTATTATTTTTTGTTTAATTATATTATTAATTGTGTGCTCTTATTCAAAATTCTTATTTCCAGAAACATTAAAATTTATTGACAATTATTTTTTTATTACATTTTAAAAATAAAAAAAAAATAATTATAATATAAACAATGATTGGTTTAAGACTTAATATTTTTATAATGACAATTAATTAATTATTATTTATTAACATAATTATTATTGATATAATAATTATTGAAATAAATAAAAATTACAAGCCTCAAATTTTATATTTTTATATGTTAGGAATATTTTATACATTCTAACAATTGATGAAATATTATTTTATATAGTGATTTAATAATAATTTGTAATTTTACATTTTTGTATATTTATTAAATATATCTATTGAAGAATACTTATCAGCTATGAATTTAAATAAGAAGAGTTAATTAAATAATTAATTAATAATACCTATTGTAAAAAAAAATGTCACAAATAAGAATTCAGTTACAAATATATAAAATTTTATTGATTTGTCCAATTTATCAAAAGTTTGTTTTAAAATAATACACAGCATATTTTATACATTAAACATTGATATATTTGAATAAATGACAACTGAGATTACAAATGATATATTCTGCAGATGCTAAAATTGTCATCTTTAAAAATATATAATTACATTGAATTGGTATGTTATATATTACTATTAAAAAACAAATATTACAAGATAAATCACAAGAGATATTGTATAATAAAAAAATTCACAAGATTATTATATGTTTATAAGAGAAGAGTTAATGTCAAGGTAATTTTTTTATAGTTTCTATTAACCCATTGTTGTGACCAAATATCAAAGTGAATTTATGAATAACTTATTTCCTTTTTTTCAATATTTATGAAACTATTTAAAATGTAAAAAAGTAGTGTTTTTTCCCCTTTTTATATTAATTTAGAAGGTATAAGTGTTATCAAATACTGGAAGAATGATACACTGTTATCATAAAACACACTTCAAGTTTAGTTAATTATTATTTTTATTATTGTCACTGTTCATTTATATCTAGTGAAGTAATACATATTTCTTTTACCATAAATGTAGATAATAACTTATTATAAAGATCCTAAAATATGTTTTTATATTTTTGATTTTTTTAAAGCTATTAAAATATGATTTGTCATCAATTAATATTTCAACTTTTAGCACTTGAATAGATATAGAAATGCAGATACATATACTTGTTCTGAATCAAATATTATTGGCATAAATATCATTAAATGTTTAAATCAATCACAAATATTAATAGATATTTTTTATTTATGTTATGCCAATAATGAGTCAACCAATTACTGTTAGACTATATGGAAATTGCATGAGATCATAACTATAGTTAATTTATTACAACAAATGTTTGTTATAAATCTTAACAACATATGTATTACATTTAATTAGTTAATAAGATCATGTTATTGCCTGATAAAATGTGAATCACAATATTTTCTTGGAATATTTATTCTTATTGTGTAAGCATTAAATCCCAACAATGTTTGCTTATAAATTTATAGTTAATAATTTTAATATTAATTTAGAATATATTCATTTAGTTCCCAATTTAATATATTTAGTGATTTGTTTTTGTTTAATTTGGTTAACTTTATTTATGCTGTATATTTTGATTAATAGAATAGATTATTTAATTACTTATTGTTATCTTTCTAAGATTTTGTTTATCTAGATTGGCTACATGTGGAGCAGATGAGAATCACCACTCATGTTAATAACATAGTGTAGTCTATGAAAGATGCATTAAGTATTATGTCAAAAGTGTAATACAATGTGATGGATGCTGAAGGTAAGGTCAGTGACTAGAAAAAATTACCTATATATAATATATTTGGTTTTCTTGTTATATTACTATTCTTATTAAATGTATCAGATACACATATGTCAATATCCTTCAACCAATGAATAAAGTATACTAAAGTATTTCAGCTGCTGGATATATCTTACTTTGGATTTTAATTTTAACTCAATAGTATCCAGAATAAATTATATAAATTTTGAGTATTAATCAATTCAACATTTTTAAAATTTTTATTCACTTAAACACTTGTTAGTAAAAAAATCGATAATAACTTAATGTACAAGTATTGATAACTGAACAAATATTCATTATGACTTCCCTTTTACATCTTCTAAATAAATCATTATTTCATTCTTCTGAACGTGAATTGGTTCAAACTTAATAAAACATATTTCATCAAAAACTGAATAAATTGTGGGGAACACATCTGACTATCTAAGGACAACTTTGTTGAATTTGAATAATATAGATTTATTAACCTGTACAGTAAAACTCTTTCATATAGACAGAATAACTATTTTTTATATTTAATATAATAAGTAATAATTTACTAAGGCTGTAACCTTAGAAATAAGCGTCTGAAAAATACGACGGTAGGGACCTCTATAGGTCTAAAAAACCAAGCTTACGCTATGAAGAAAAGAGAGAATCCTTCTTTACTTCAACCTACTTTTATATATAAATAGGTGAAGCTGAAGTGTTTTGATCTAAGAATGTGAAGCTATTCAATACTTCACTAATTAAGTCCACAATTCTTATAATACATTAATACTCGCGAAATCTTACGATTTACTACGAGTCAATGAAAATATCTTATAGTAAGAAATCTGTTACGATCATTTAAAGTTGTAATTATAAATTTTATTAAACGCCCATTATTATATTAAGTAATAATTTACTAAGGCTGTAACCTTAGAAATAAGCGTCTGAAAAATACGACGGTAGGGACTTAATATACAAAGTAGCTTTAAAATTATCAGCAATATTTTTAAATTTTATTGGAGGATGTTTATTATGCCAGACATTAATTTGATTTTAGAGTTATATGTATGGTAATCATTTCATAAAGTGTAAAAAAAAAACTGTCCTAAATATAAAGTCAACATAAACATGTTCAATTTTTCTAAGAGTGAAGTAGTAATTATTCATTATTTCATATGTGATATATCAAAATATACTTTGATAATTGTACCTTCCTTGAACTTCAATAGTAATTTCTTTTTTAAATTAAATTTGCTCAAAATACGGTTTCTTGTTTTCTCAGTGGAAAAGCATCTTAACACAAATATAATTTTATCTGTGGCTTTTATTGTATATAAAATATAACCACAATAGAAATATTTGTTCTTAATTAATTATCATTTCAAATCTATGTATACTAGAGCAATTTTAATAATTCATTATTTAAATGTCTTATATATGCTTGATATTTAACATGGATGTTCAGGGTATTAATGTTTATACTTTTTTTTTATGTGACTAAACAATAAATATGTCATAGATCTATTTAACTTGATAGATAATCTGTCTAATGCCCAATTATGAATCCAAAAACTAGGACCACAAAATTTAGTATAACAAAATTGAAAACTATAATAGACATGGAGGGTGCTATTGTATTTACTATTAATTGTCTATCAAACCATATGTTGTAAGTAAACAAAAAAAAGTATTTGTCACTCAATGTTTAATGAGTAGTTAACTTATTGTCCTAAATTACAATGCTCTATTTATTAATTAATTTTATTTAACAATATAGTAATATCTCAAACTAACAAGAATACTATTCATTGAAGATTTTAAATTATAAACAATGAAAGCAAAGTGATTTGAATTTTTCACATAGGATTTATAAATAAAAGTGAACGTTTCATTTTAAATATCTTTCTGGGATATGAGTAAGCAATCCTAGACCACTAATTATGGTACAGATTGGAACTTCTGTATTGCGTATATTTACACACATTACTAAAATTTATCCAAACAAATCTTTTTTTTTTTTTTTTGTAATTATAATTTTTATAATATTGATCAGCAGGGATAATACTTTATAGCGAATACAACGGTTTTTCATCTGTAAAAGAAATGATTTTTTTTTTATTATTATTATTTTCAATATGCCTTTAAAATATAAACTAAAATATATTTTGCATTTAGAAACATACATGTATATATCCCACTTATGTTAACTAACAAATATTTTGTACATGGTATTTTCTTTTTTCTCTTTGAGTGACAAATTTCTAAAATAGAGAGAAACCTCAAAACTACAAATCTAAAAATATTTGACAGTTAATAAAATATGATGCTTACAAAAAAAATTAGCGGAAAAGAAAGTAAATTAATATCTAATTATAAATAGAAAAGAAATGTCAATAAAATTAATGACAACACAAATAAGTCTGACATTTTGATAATTGTTTGATTATAATAAGAATGTCAAATCTTTAAAATATACATCACCTTTAACTATTACACATTTTTATTGCAAATACAATTTTTATAAACATAAGATACGAATATATAAATAATTATTTCATTTAATGATTTTTTTTTACAATTATCTTAATTTAATGTACAATTATATATATATTACGTATAATCTTAAACAATATTATTCACTGAGTCATAGTTATGGAAAACAAGTAAAAGCAATAGAAACAAATAAAAAGTTAAATAATATTTTTAAAGAAAGTTATGTTTATCGATAAATAACTCTTATATTTTTATAAAGAAAGTATTGTTTTGTAAAAGATTATAATTGATAGTTAGTAAAATATAAGAGTAATCAGAAGACTCATCGGTAGAATAGGATGCATTGCCAAAGAATGATTGATGTTGATTTTATGATTGTGTTGACTCTTATTTCACAACACTTTTAAATATTATTAGATACATGGCCATTTTCTGTTCAATATTTCATAACAAAGATGTTTAAAAATGTAACTCTACGTGTGTGTTTTATTTAGAAATTCATAGAATAAGATCAACGTAAGCAGTCGTCCATATTTTGAAATAAGTGTTTTCAAATTTAATGTCACGATAAAAACATCAATGTTTATTGGAAAATGCACCATTTTTATTTAGACCTTTTAAAGTGAAAGTTAAAAGCTTAAAGTAAATGGGAACAAATAAATCTCTCAGAATGTTGGTATAGTAAAGTATAATTTGATAAAAAAGTTTTTAAAAAAATTGTTAAAGTAAAATTAATTAATATTTTAATTTACTCACATTCACTAAGTCAGTCAAACTAGAAAATGCTGTTGTTTTTTTTTTTTTTAATAAGGTTGGCAAATTATTTAAACTTTGAAAGTTTGTAGATATTCCAAGTGCAACTTCTAGATTTATCAAGATTATATCAATCATTAATTTAATGTAAGTCTTTAAGACCAGAATATAAAAGATATTGTTTTAAATTGTATTAAGTACAAATTGAAAACTCAATTGGTAAATGTAAAATGTACACATCGAGATACCAGTTTTGTGGTACTGCTTATAAAATGTTTCAGAATTAGTATTAGATTTTTTATCAATTCATCAACAACATTTTACATAATATTCATTAATACAAGTTTGAATTTCAAATATATTGTTTTAAAGGGTGTATAATATAAGTAATTGTTTTGGGAAAAAATAACTATACTTCAATATTTTGGAAACGATTTTAATAAACAATCAAATATTCTTATCAAATTTACAACATTAAATAATGCAATAAACCTAAAGCATGTGTGGTTAAAAATGCTAAGGTAGTGACCTCTACAGGTGTTAACCACAACTTAGCTTGTGTTTAAGCTTGTGTTTAACACCTGTAGAGGTCCCTACCTTCGCATTTTCAATCACACATGCTTTAGGTTTATTGCCTTACTAAATATTGCTTATGTACTCAATGTGCATTAAATAAATTTATAATTACAACATTAAATAATGCTATATTTCTTCCAGATAATTTTATCGCTTCTATTATTTTTAATAAAGAAGAACATGTTTATAGTGTTATTTATTCTCTAAAACAATGTTCAAATTAGGGTAATTATTTATATTTAATTGAAACTATTTTATTCTACAAAATCATTACATAATGTTTTCTGATGCTATTAAAAATAACTGTAACATTTTATATTCCTAGTTATTTCATTTTTAAAATACATTTGTGATAAAAACAAATTTAAGATCAAATAATTATCATTGGAATTGAAATCCCTTCAAGCAGATTAATTTTATTAAAATTTTAAAAACATTAGTACAAACCATTCTATTCAATGTTTGCATTTTTATTTAAAAGTTTGAGCATGGTTATTCATTTATATGTCTTCAATATCATTATCTTACAAATAAATATCATATATGAGCATAAAAGGATTATGATATCTTTAATTAGGTCTATACAATATTTTCAATATCTTTAGAAAAAAAAAAGTAAACACCTATAAATTTAATCATAAGCCATAATTAAGAATTTTTGTAATTTGCTAAAATTATGCTTCTATGCATTTGTCTTTTTATTATCTTCAAGCAAAAAATGTCAGTTTTTTTAAAAAAAAAATTAAGTCCCAGATAATAAAAACTTTGGTAAAAAATTAATATATTTTTTTTTTTGTTTAAAGAACAATGAAATAGAGAAATATATATATTCATTTTTTTTTCTTTAATAGAGTTGAATGTCTCAATTACATAAGAATCTTAATATATAGCAATGAATAGTACTTCTAAATAATAATCACAAAATTTTCAACAAAATTTTGGGAATAAGGTCTATTATATTAATGAAATCATTATTTTAATCTCTTAGACTAGTATCAATCTAAAATGTATCCAATAATCTTATCTTGTAAGTGTTCTTGTAATATGAAACACAATCATATAAGAAATTAAAAAAAAATATTTCATTAAATTTAAAATTTTAAGTTACCTATATGTCAATGTTTAAGTATGTGTTTTTTTTTTAAAAACTACTGAACACTATGTTAATTTTTTATGAAGGACAATTGAATTTATTGTAAGAGCATACAAAATTTCATTTACTAATCAACCTTTTAACATTCATATATGTCAAATATCATATTTGACATGGAGTTACATTCCAAAATTTTGTTTTAATTAATTAACCTTTGTTTTCTCCAAATTTGAAAATATTTAAAATTTAGATATAAAAACCATTCTTAAAAATATTATTTAATCTTTTCAAGAAAAAAAAAAAAAATCTGAAATACATATTAAGAACAAAACCTTTTGTTATTATTATTATTTTTTTTTTGTAATAAAGATGTATTTGGAATGAAATAGAATTAATTAAGCTCTATTTCTATTACAAAAATGCATTTTTGAAAATAATGCTTGAAACATAAAATTGTGTTTTCAAATTAAAAATTTCACATATAATTATTAAAAATGTAGACATTATTATATTTATAGATATATTTATTCATTCAATCACAACATTTTCTTCACAGTAAACATTATTTTGATTGTGCTCCTAAAATAGTTTTACATATAATCTAAATGTAATCATCATATTTTTATTAAAAAATAAATATTTCATAAATATTCTATAAAAATAATTTAAATATATGTAACAAACTTTAGAAAATATCTGACCTTTATTTTGAATATTTGAATAAATACAAATCATGTGAAAATTAAAGGATTACATTGAAATCAAGTATATTGTAAATCTCCAGCTTTTGATATTAAGCTCTCTGAATGTACTTCAGTCTGGATATATTTTTAATTAGTAAATTAATATATAATTTGATTTCTCATTTTAATCTCAAATGAACACAATACTGGGAGACAATCATTAGAAACAACTGCAAACAAATCTCTTTAAACCAAATAACTAATGCATCATTTCTTTCTCCACAATGGTTAGTACATCAAATAGAAAAAGGTAAAATAGTTATTTGCCATTTTGTAAGTATTAATTTAATAAAACCAAAGCTGTATTTTTAATGTTTGCTAGTTATAATAAAAATAAATTAAACATAAACTATCAATAAATTATGAAAAACCTTTACCAGTTTATCTAATGGATATGTGTTTATAAATTTACATTGTTATTTACTGCATATAATCTGTTTTTTCCATTGTACTTCATTATTTTGAAAAAGATAAAGCTACATAATATAACTATGATTTTTTTGTGAATCACTGTCTCAAAAGCAATCCTATGTATTTAAATAAAAGTATGTAGTTGATGTAGTAGTAGTAGTAGTAGTAGTATTTATAAATCATTACTTTAGTAACAACCATGACAAATGACAAATAAAATAAAAAAATTAAAATCCGTGTTTTGACAAGATGACACTTGCTCTCACCTGGTTATAATATTAATTACATGGTTGGCAGAATTAATAATTATATTATGTGATTGTGAATAAGATTAGTTTAAGTTTATGAGGTGTTTTTCATTTATTTGTGTGAGTAAAGTATTTCATAAAGATAATTATTTTATTGTTTCATCATGTTTGTTAATACAATTTTATTTTTTAAATTTCTATAGTTTTTATAAATATTCTTTCAGGATGATTTGTGATTATTAATTTGTAATTTCAAAAATATATAGAATAATCACACATGGATAACAAATGATAAGGATGTTGAGTGATTTTACTGCTTTAATGATTATTCTTATATATATATATTGTAACGATCTGGAGAAAGGCGCTTAACGTAAACTGCACTACAGGGCGCCATCTAGGCATTTGAACCTAGAAAATTTTATAAAGTAGGCAGATACGTAAGTCAAAAAAAATTTTTTTTTAAATATTTTGGTTCCGGTCGTTAGCCCATGTCACTAGCTCAGGGAGTAGCAAAGATTTAATAATATCATATCTTATCTAATTAGATTTCAACATTAAAAAATAAATAAAATAAGCCACTGTCAGTAATTAGCATACAAACATTTATTTATGCACATATATATAAGATTTAAAATTATTTTAGTATTAGTTTTACATTTTAACATTTAACATTATTTTAACTTTGATTTTTGACTTTAATTTACATTTAATTACTATTATATTCTAATTTTACATTTTAATTAAGTTCGCACAGATAAATTTATGAAAGCTTGTTTATAATGTTGAATATAGATCGGTTACATAGATTTCACGGTCAAAAACATTTCAAAGTAAACATAAATGATCAAAATACAAAATTATTGATTACTGACAATTGCAGAGGGAAATTTATACGTAACCCAATAGTATTCACCATAAAATACTTGCATTGTCACCAATAACTTAAAAGACATCCGAATAAATACATTTTAGATACTCACCGTAAGGTATCATTATTTATTGAATGTCTATATATTTTGATCAAATATGGAAATGCAAAACATAGTTAACCAATAAACAATCCATGCAAGCGTCTATAAACAACTTAAATTTAATGCATTTTCATTTAGGATCGAATATGAATATACTACATAAATTTGCATTTGAAAATAAAACATTCTATCCCCATTTAACCTTAGGCTAAAATTCGCAGTCAAACTGGCATCAATTCATCTGATATATCGATGTATTCAATGTAATAAAATATGGCAGCACAAAAGGTTAAGAGAAGAAATTGCCTCTTATGAGATAGGAATATTACATCTATCTGCAAAGAAGAGCAATAAAAGAAAAAACTCCATAGAAAGGAACTGCGGTATCCGACTTATCATTCCTTCCATAGGCAAATGGAAGTGTGCGGCGTATGGAGCGATTCTGCCCGTAGCGAATCAATATTACATCTACTACTCACACCAATATATCCAATCCATTGACCCAATTTAACCATGAAACAAATAACCTAAGATTACCCTCCCCTAATATAACTTTACAAATCTATACAGCCATTCATGCCCGACTTAAGTTTAACATTTATATAATTTAACTTAACGGAAAACAGAAATTAAATTATAAATAAACTTAAAGAACAAAATTAAATAAATGGAAATGATTTTACATAAATAAGAAAAAAAATACATCAAATAACACTATTAATAAAGAATTTAGTTTGGTCAGATAGGATCATATTGCAATCATTTAAATATAAAAAAATTTAATTTAATGTTCATTATTTATAAAGTTCTTACGGTTTAAAACATCCAACTTTATCCATTGCTTGCCATGAACGTAAATTCCCACGCCGTCCTAAGATTGATATTCTGTTGGCCGATTTATTTATCCATCCGGAGGTTTTTGTTTTAACTGGTCCTCAATGTAGAAAAACGATAGTTCATTTCTCTTTTCTTTAACAGCTGAAAGAATTGACCATGCGTCTGTCAATTCCTTCACCTCAACTCCGTACTAATACATATAGTCACATCGTAATAATCAAAACAACTCCCCTTTAATAATTTCCAAATTTTCCTTTTATACGTATTCGAAGGATTGATTTGGCATTATGTCATCGATGTGATGATCCTTTCGCTGAGGTCCGATTTCCCGATGAATTTCTTTCATTGGCTATTTGTTTCTATTGTTTTCCTATCTGACCGCTGTTTTTACATTTAAATGCCCAAGGCTGGTTTACATTTAACTAATTAACAATCATTTCCATTTCTGATTAATTAACCTGTTTTCCAAATCAAATATATATTTTTATCTCTAAATCTTTTTAAGTTTTTGTTTTTAAAATACCTTTTCTATTTTTAATACAGTTTTATTTTAATAATTTTTTTTTATCTGTGCGATTTAATATATACGAGTTTAAGATGATATTTAATTTCAATTTTTAATTCTAAAAGAAAATTTTTAAATGCGAACTTTTTAATTTACTTTCATGTTTAATAAATAAAAAAAAACAACAATGTAACGAACGTCTGTGCTCGTTACAATATATATATATATATATATATATATATATATATATATATATATGGGGAGTTGGACATCCCATAGGAAATCTCATAGTTCGTTTGAGTTTTCAGAGTAATATCATCTTTAGGATTGGTTAGAATATTTTTAAAATTCTGTTCAGTGGAAAATGTTGTTTTTATGTTGTAATATTCTAGCACATGTCTAAATTTATTTGTGATTGTGTTTAGATAAGTAATGCATAGTAAACACATTTATTTATTTTTTTTAAATATAAAATCATATACACAAACAACATTCATTATCAAAGGGTATCTAGAAAAGATATCGAAATAATAAAAATAACATTCCTATGGAAGAGTTTCCTTACACATTTTTTTTAAATAAAAATTACATTATGTTTATTGGTTATTTATGATAAAAATAAACATAATAGAAGTGTATTGGTACTGCTTTACAATTTACTCTCAATGATTTTAGTTTCTAAGGGAGTTTTAAAACCACAAAAAAAAAAAAAAAAACTAAGCAATAAATAATGTCAGACCATAGAAAATATGTTCCATTTATTTTGTTCATTGCAGTTTAAAAATTGCAATTTCCATCAAAAATTAAAAAAAAATAATATGTATATTCATTAGAAATAAGCTGAATAAAAAAAAAGGTATCAGAAATCACCTAAGCAAAAGATCAAACTACAATTGCAATCAAATATGAAAATATAATATTTTGCAACTATTATTAGTAAACAGTGACAAAAATTTTAAAACAAAAAAAATCACATTATTCTACACATCTAAATATCAAACAATAACAATTAAAAAATACCCCTTCTACAAAAATAGCAAAATTCAAAATTTCAAAACCAATATTTAACCAATATTAGTAATTTCAAAGTACATCAATTGGTAGGAGAAATCCTGCTGGCATAATCATGTAACTATCAGATAAAATTATTGCCACGATCTGTTCTGAAAACCAATAGTTTGTGTCTATTATTAATAAATGACTGTAAAAGTGTGAGTGTAATCATGTGACCAAAACAAAAGAAATTAAATAACTCTAGATACCAAAATATCAAACAAATTAATAATTAGAAAATTACCAATAAATTAGCAAAAATCAAAATATAAAAGACAAAATGTAGGAAATGTTACAAATTATCGAATATATTAATGGGGGAAGGCAAATCCACTGGCATAATCATATGACCAAAAATGAAATTACAACCACTATCAGATTAAGAACACAGTATTTTTTTACTATTTTAAGTAAATGGTGATAAAAATGTTATTGCAATTATGTGGTTAAAAAAATTAAATGGATCTTGACATCAATATATCAAACATATTAGAAATTAGTAGTAGAGGATTAGCTTCATCACATGACCACAATCCAATCTCAAATTGAATAATAGAAATGTATTTTACATCTGAAATATAGTGGCAGTCATGTGTCCAAGTTAACATAAGAATAATAGCTGAAAGCAAAATTGCATAAATTTACAGAAGAAAAAAATGTGATTAAAATAAAATATATTAATGTTATAATTAATCAAAAATATATAAAACATCCACATTTGAAAGATCTAATTTATTGTGCATAAACTACTGTATTTTACTTATAAAATATTGTGCCAACTATATGCTCAATTTAATATAAAGATGGCAGTTAAAACAAAAAGAATCATACAATATCCCAAAATAAATGTGCTAAAGCTTTAAAATATTCTAATATTACCATTAATACAAAACACAATTGATCCGCATTATCAACAGTAGTGTTGGTATTCGAATAGAGATTGGACTGCTTTAAATCTAAATTAAATGTCAAATTTATTTTGGTAAAGTTAAGCATTTTATTTTTTAAAATATAAGGTAAAAAGACCATACACTGAGATTAATGTAAAAAAAAGTCAAAAGAAAAATTGCATAAACTAAAACATTTTAATTTTACAATTAAAAAAAGATAATAAATTTGATATTTTTTTTTACCCAAAAGCAAGTAACATTGTGTGATTCATTTCATATTTAATTACAAACAATGGAGATAAGAAAAATATTAGCACTGTTCTCATTTGATTTCCCAATATCATAGTTTCTCAAAGCAGCAGGTCTCACTCTTGATCACATGTTACAGTGAAATACTTGTGGAGTGGACTCTTAAAATTGAAATCCATCTATGTAGCTATCTATATAATTTTCTATCTATTAACATCAAAGTTATATTTTCAGTTAACAAATGCAAATAAAAACACATATTAAAAGCCATTTTTTGGATTTACATTTTTTTTTTAATTTCTGGAAATAGACAATAATGTTATTTGTTTATTAATTGACTTTTTAAAAAAATACTGTTTCTTAACTTAATTCAATTTTTTTTCTTAATTTATATACTTTTAATGTATTAACAAAATCTGATGTGTTTTCGTGACCATTTTGTGATAGAAAAAGTAATTTCCATTTTAATGAATAAAATAGTATATAGAGAGATATTTAGATGGGTTTAGAATTTAAGAGCTCATAATGATATCACTGTATCATGAGATATCAAAGGTGAATCCTGCTGCTCTAAGCCAAATATGATGTTACAAGGTCAAATGTTAACAGTAATAGCTTTGTCTTAGATTAAATTTGTATCGTTACCACATATGAGAATAATGAGGTATACAATATTACTCACTTTTTGATAAAAAATATGATGTGTTTTTGTTAATTGTAAAATTAATATGCTTTAGTTTACACAATTTTTCTTATGACTTATGCTTTTTATGTTAAGCCAAACATATGTTTTTTTCCTGCTCCATATTTTATAAGGAAAATAGCTTTCATCTACAAGAATGAATTTTAAATTTTTAGATTAAAAGTGTTCCATTTGTTGTTCAAATCTCAACAGTATTTTTGTTAAAGTAAAATTATTAATAGGTGTTTTTTTGTTAATGATAATATAATTTTATGGCTTAACCATATTTGTTCTTGTGTCAGTTTACGCTATTTTCTTTTCACTACCATTCTTATGTTAAGTCAAGCACATGATACCACCATATTTTAGAAGTAAAATGTAGTAATTTTCACACAATAAGTTGAAATGTTTTTGTGGATTTATTGTCATTTTGATTAATTATAATATTAAAATATTTTAGCTTAATGATATTACATTAATTCAAGCTCATGGTTACAGCAATATTTTAACATTAAAATGCACTACATTATGCACAATAAATTCAAATGGTGTTTTGTAAATTTATTGTACTTTCAGGTTAATAATAAATTGAAAACATTTTGTCTTAAGCACATTTATTTATGTGTCAATATCAGCAATTTTTCTTTCAGCTGACATTTTTACATTAACCTGATCAGATAGTTGCCACATTAATTTAGTGGTAGAATAATTACTATTATTTCATTTTAATAGTAAATTATGTTTTTGTATGGGGAAAGATAGTGGTCATGTTATGAAGCTAATTTTCCTCTATTTACTAATATGTTTGATAATTTGATTTCTAAAATAAATGTTGTTGTTTTTTTGTTGTTTTTTTTTTTTTGCTTTGGTCACTAGCATTTTTGTGGCTACTACTACTAATAATCAAAAAATGTTTTTTGTATTTAATTGCAGTGATATTTTGGACTATTAATCACATGATTTCACTAGCAGATTATTTTGCCCATTCATATATTTGCTAACTAATAATACTGTCTAAATATTGTTTTAAATATTGATTTTTGCTATGTCTGCGTCATTATGAAAGTGATGTGAATGCAGATGGCAAGGCAATATGGTAAAATGATTGCTACCTTCTTTCCTATGTTATAATATTAGATAGCCAAACATTAGATAAGTATTTTATAACTTTTATTTTAATATCATTATTTTTTATAATCCAAATAGTGTCTGAATAAGATCTTTTATTGATCATACTTTGTTTGTTCATTAGTAAGTATTAGTATCTGATGCACTTTCCTCATATAATCATGGTTAATACATAAAATGCAGTTTCACTTATAATTTAAACATTGTTCAGACAAAAACATCTACTATATAGTATGCTGTTATTTAATAATCTGTTAAATTACATCAATGCTAAAATTTATCTTAAAATCATAAATTAAAATTTTATTATTTATAAATTATGATTAACATTGATAAAACAATAAAGTTATTTTCAAGTTTGTTAATATAATTTATGAGTTAGATGTTTTAAAATTAATTAAATAAACTTCAAAATATTATTATTGTTTTATCTGTATCAATCAATGGATCAAATAAAAATTGTTTATTTGGTTATAACCTTAACACTACTATATATATATATTCTTCCCATATATATATATATATATATATATATATATATATATATATATATATATATATATATATATATATATATATATATATATATATATATATATATATGTGTGTGTGTGTGTGTGTGTGTGTGTGTGTGTAATAAATCAATTACTGTTACTCAAAAGGAATATAGATTTATAGTAGTGATGATCTTTTTCAAATTCTCATCAACTCAAATCATAAATTTGAATAATAAATAAGATGTAAAAATCTAAGAATTCTTATAATTATATAAATGAACAACATATATTAAATATGTATAACTTTTAATGTCTTAAAATATTGTTTAAATTTTAATCTAGGAATGCACTTACCGTACTAATAATGCATGACATTATTCAAGACATTATATTTGTTAGAATAAAATCTGCAAAAGGCATAAAATACAAATAAACTTTTAGATTGTTAGATGTTGACTTATTGTTCGTATATATTGTAACAGCCTGGATGTTTTCCCAGAAAAGGAGGAACATATCTCACTATTGTAAGACATAGTATCTTCTGCTAACATGTTGTGAATGACATGATGAAGTATCTAACCAATGATTGTATGTAACTCCAATGGGCTAGCTCTAAGTTTACACATTAAATTTAGATACAATTTTGACTAGATCATCCATACATCACCCCATTTTCAGGTTCTGTTATGCCTCAGTATTGGAACTCAGGGAGAAATCTGCCTTCAGATCTGTTCAGGGGTGATGTTAGAGACTAGATAGCAAATATCACACATCTCTACAGGTTCCAATTCATTTAAAGATACATCCATACATATTACTATACTATTATATAAGATGAAATGCATATATATATATATATATATATATATATATATATCTATATATATATAGTATAGTATATATGTATGGATATATATGTATATATATATATATATATATATATATATATATATATATATACACACACACACCCTATTGTCATTGTAAATCGTGGTCGAAAATTAAATACCTTTCTAAAGAGCCAAATAGTTTTCATTTTACTTTATAAAATTTTTAAATCCCTTTATTAACATGCTTTTTGTAAACTTAATAAATTTGTAATAAGAAGTTGTTGCTCAAAAAATCAATAACTAAATAAATTAATATCTTCAATGAGAATTATAAATTCTAAAAAAATAACAAAAAAAATAAATATACGGTTTATTTTTAAAATGCATAAAATATTTCTTTTTAATTTTGAAAATAGTTTTTAAAATAAAACTTAAAATTAATTTTATCAATAATAATGCTAAACAGATTTATCTCAACTTTATACTTTTTTTTTAAAACATATCTTTATTGACTATTACATTTTTTATACTATAGAATTGTTGATGTAAAGTATATTTATTTGGATTATTATTAAAATAAAAATAACACACTTTTTTATATTTTATAAACGCATATTCTTCATTATAAAAAGGGTATTAAATTGATTTTTGTTTTTTGGAGAGGGATAATTTTGTAATTCGTGTTTATATACTTACATAATGGAATGCCTGTAACACAAGTATTAAAATTCTGAAAGATGTTATATATAGTTAATGTCAATACATTATAAGTAAAGTGACGATAGATAAACTTTATTGACTCTATTTCAGATTATTATTATAAGGTTTTACATGCAATAATATATAAATATTACAACTAAGTGAAAAAAATGAGACAAGAATATAATATTAATATCTCATAAGTGATTATATATATATATATATATATATATATATATATATATATATTGGTATATATATATAGATATATATATATATATATATATAATCACTCCCAATCTATTATCCTGTTTATACGTTATTTATCTTTTTTATGCTTCTGAAGAAAATAAATGTATATGAATGTGTTCAAAATTTGTCTATAAATTTTCAATATATTAATGTAAACATCTTTCCATTAAAACAGTTAATACAACACACCTTTGGAGAATTTGAAATAATCACTTCAATTAAACTGGGGTCTTCCAGTCCAGCGTATGTTCATAATAAAATCATTTTTGGTAAATTTTTAATTATTAAATTTGAAGATAAAATGATAAATATCTAAATAACTAAACAATTTACTTATCTAGTATTTTGGTCATACCACTTTCAATTTAGAATATAAAAAGCATATTTAAGGAATATTTTATAATCTTTTAAGTAGATGAATGTTGAATTCCATTTACACTTTCATATAATAAATTAGACAAAATAATTTTTCAATATATAATTATTTAAATTATAATAATTATAACACTGCAGTAAAAATCACTATATTTAATTTGTTAAAAACAAAACAGAAGTTTAGAATCTTTGTTGAAGGTTAAAATTTAAGTCTATTTTTCGACTTTAAAGATTGTGATATATTTACATTGGCTTATATTTTAAGTTACTAATCATCTGTGCTAATACATTATGATTTTGTTTTTCCATCATCAATAAAGAATTTCATTTATTTACTATTTATTAACATATCAACATAATATTGGATAATGTAAATCATTAGTGAATTTCATGTTCTTTAATCAATACAAAATAAATATCATACATCTATTATCATATCATCATCCTCCAGGCATGAAACTACATACAAATAGATTTAAAGACTACCGCCATAAAATAAATTACCAAAATCAAATTAAAAAAAAAAAAAAATGTCTTTATTTTTTAACACCAACTTTTATTTTAAACATCTCAGATTTTTCACTTGTATTAATAAATACACTTTCTGTCATTCCTTTATTTAGAAATTATATAATGTTAATACACATTGGTGCATGTCAACAATTGCAACTAATTTTGCAGACATGTTTGAGCAATTAAGGGAAGTATGTTGATCCATTTAATAAAAACTATAGACAATTCATTTCATTTTTACATTACTTTTCTGTTATTTTCCTATCACCAAGAATTAAGTATATGGTACTATCTGATACTCTAAAATCAAATCAAGAGTTCAAGCAAACATGAATCTATTATATGAGATCGTTACATTATTAAAATGAATAACAATGATATTTTACAAAAAATACAATAAATTTTCTCAATTTCTTTATAGGATTACATTAATAGAAGAACCCTTAAGATCACATGTGCATGTTTATCAAATTATATGTTTTTATAACTGTAATATTTTCAAAGATAACATGTTAAAACTTATCTAGATCACTCATTCAACCATGATTTTTTTTTCAATGTTAAAATTAAAATTATTTATTTTATGTTACATATGAGTACAAATACATTGTTTATAATTAAAAGTCATAACCTTGAATTTTCAATGGTGATTCAAAAAATGTTACAAAGAACATTAACTGTATATATTACTATCAATGTTTATAATTTTAAGCACTTTTTAAATAGGTTGGTTAATATGAATTTTCAAGAAACATGACTACTTATTTATTGTTGTATAGTATGTATTTTAATATACATTTTTTAAACATTATAATTATGTAACACAAACATTTATTATTCAAAAACAAATATCCTTTATTTATAACACTCAACTATTTTGTATTTCTATCATTAAGTCTTTATCTCCAGGCTAATTGGTTTGGAACTTATGGTCACCTCAGTGGAGCACTGGGACTCTAAAAACTAGATCTAAAATACTAACTCAAAACTTCAATTTAAATCATTTTTATTTCATACAGATTAAACTTAAGATTAATTTTATGTACTTTTAATCATAAAATTTCAAAAATGAGTAATAATCATTTATTTTACAAATTAAGTTAAGATTTTACCATAAACAGTTAGAGATAAATAACCCCAAATTTTCAGTGACCTAATTATTCATCTCTGTAATGCCTATTTTCCATTATCAAATTAGGTTTAAATTCCCTTATCATTTTAATTATTATCAGATTATTATTGATTACAAATTATTATTAAATTATAATTTTATTTTATTTTGTCATTTAGATAGCTTTAAAATAAATATCTTAACAAAATTTAACTTTTCTAGTAGATTAAATAAATTAAGTCCAAGTTCAAATTTTAGGGTAATTAAAATAACTATTAATTGCCACACTTTAATAAATGAATATTATTTTATTTTATAAAATTTAAAATTATGCATATAAAAGTTTATCCACAGTTTGTTGTTATGATGAGATTACAATAAAAAGTGCACAATATATATATATATATATATATATATATATATATATATATTGTAACGATATATAAATATGTCGTTACATTAATTTAAAATAAAAACTTAAAAGTTTGCAAATAAAAGTAAAAAACAAAACGCTAAAATTAAAACATTGTTAAACGTGTATACATTCGCACAGATGTTAAACTTTAAAAATATTTTTTTTTTCATAAACAAAAAAAAAAAAGTATTTGAATGTATTTTTTTTAAATAAAAAAATACAAGATTGAAATATAAAAATATTTTAATAAAAAAATAATGTAAGTTAAAATAAAAACAGGTATTAATTAATTCCTGTAATCTATAAAAGGAAATGATTGTTTATTAATTATCTAAAAGCTGTTTAATTAAAAAGTCAGATGGAAAGTTAGATAAGAGAAGAAAGAGATGTTAGCTTGACAAATGGAAGCATTAAGCCTTGACCTGGACCATAACAAATAAATAGATTAGTGACGTTTTGTTCAGTGAATCCTTGTGGATGATATAAAAAGAAAAAAATATTGAGTTGAAGTTTTTTTTCAACTTGGTTAGGTGAGACGAGCGATAAAGACGCGCTTTATCATTCTCTCTCACTTATCTCTGAAATGGAATGACTGATACCATGAACCAGCAAATGCCACCTCCTGAACTTTAGATCGATCTTTCAATTAAAGACCCCGTGGACATTGACACCAGGAACCGGGAGTTCTGCTACCGTAAGCTATAGGAAATGAACAATTCTTAAAATCAATCAAGAACTTTTGTCAAGTTGAACAAATTAATAAACAAGCCGAATTATTTAAAATGGACTCTTATCTGACTTTTGTAAGTTTTAAATCAAATTAATAATGGTTAATTTTATATCTTTCCCGATTGTTAAAAGAATCATTTCCCTTTTAATATTTTTATGTGTAGTAATATTTTATTGTAGAAATTATTAAATGCATTACATTTAAGTTGTCTTTAGACGCTTGCATGGATTCGTTTGCGGTTAATTAGATTTTGGTTTTCATGTTTGATCAAAATATATAGACATTCGATAAATAATGATACCTTACGGTGAGTATCGAAAATGTATTTATTCAGATGTCCTTTAAGTTATTGGTGACAACGCAAGTATCTTATGGTGAATACTATTGGGTTACTTATAAGTTTCCCTCTGCGATTGTCGGTATCAATAATTTTGTATTTTGATCGTTTATGTTTATTTTGAAATGTTTTTGACCGTGGAATCTGTGTAATTGATCTATACCCAACATTTTTAAATAAATCTGTGCAAACGTATATAAATGTTAAAATTAAGTCAGGCGCGAATGGCTATATAGTTTTGTAAAGTTGTATTAAGGGAGGGTAATCTTAGGTTATTCATTTCGTAGTTGAATTGGTTCAATGGATTGGACATATTTGTGTAATTAGTAGATGTAGTATGAGATCCGCTACGGGCAGGATTACAGATATACGCCACACACCCTCTGTTTGCCTATGGATGGGTTTGTAAGTCGGCAGAAGACCGCAGTCCATTCCTATGGAGTTTTTAGTTTATTGATCTACTTGCCCACAGATGTCACATTCCTGTTGGTGGAGAGTCAATGACTTCTCTATTTCTACTTATTGTTCAGATGTACATTCCTGACAATATAGTATTTTGTGTTGTCGTATCATGCTACATTGAATACATGAATGTATCAGATGGATTGGCGCCAGTTGATTGCGAAATTTGTTGCCTAAGGTTAAATCAGGGAAGAATATTTTCCTTTCAAATGCAGACCTATGTAGTCCATTCATACTCGACCCTCTAAATAAAATATTAAACATTATAGCAAGCTATTTTAAATGTAAAATTAAAAATTAAGATAAAAATCTAAATGTTAAACTTATTCCTCGAATTTAGAATGATTTTATATGTGCGTAAATAAATATTTTTCTGTGTTAATTTCTGGCAGTGGCTTTTATTATTTTATTCTTTTATATTTAAGATATAAAATTTATAGATTTTTATCACGGCGTCTCCGCTGAGCTAGTGACAATGGGCTAACGATCTAAATATGTAAATAAAGTGGAATCCTAACAGCGCTATCTGCCTACTTTATAAATTTTTCTAGGCTCAAATGCCTAAATGGCGCCCTTGGTAGTGCGGTGCGGTGCGATGCGATCTCGGACTTCGTTTGGATCGTTATAATATATATATATATGTAACCGATGGAATTGATGATTACTGTATTCCATTTAAATTGAAGAAAGAAGGCGCCAAACATTGGTGCCATTTTGTAACTGATTGAATTGATGAATGCAGGTGATGGTTAGGATGATCAATCTGATCTGATGAAAAATCTAAAATCTAATTTAAATTAATCTAGTCTAGTTCAGTGTCGGGTCGCCATTATGTAATAAACCATCACAAAGCACAAATAATCTCTCTTAAAGTCTAATTTATTTAAGCTATATGTGAAACAAAAGAATAATGAGATTATCTGCTACAGACATCAACAAATCCATCACATTACAAAGTACACTGAACTGAGCAATGCAATAGCATAACATCGCTCTAAACAATAATATTATATGATTAGGCTAACTACTTGATTAGCAATCTAATAAAAATCAAATCCAATTAATAACTAAAGCAGATTCCAATATACCTTCTTAACCTATTATTATTGTAATAATTTAGATCTACTTCATCATTTAATGATGCTTCATTTTATCCTAACCGATAAGCTTCTAAATACCTATAATTGTATTTTACAAAACATTTTTACATATAGACACTATTTAAATATCAAAACAAAATAATATTTGAACCAAATATATTTCTAGTTTAATAAGCGCTAAATAGAAAGTATAAACATTCATGTCAGTAAGCAATACACAATTCTTTCTATTCCAATCTTTCATTAATAATTTTCTATTGAAATCAACTAGTTTTTATATCATTTTATAAACACTTTGAAAAGCTATGCACTCCTTTAAAAGTTAAACAAATTAATTTGCGTCTAGCTTAATAAGAAGCTATAAAGTAATATATAAATAATTTATTCATATCTTCCAATAAAGTGATACTTAATTATTGCTTCGTTATGTGTTAAAAAAAATACTTCACTGGAATTTATTATTAACATTCTATTAGCTCATTTCTAACTCTACAATGTCCAAACACATTACATAAAAGAGATATTAAGTTTCTATTGGATGTTTATTCACCTATGAGTATTAATATTATTTATTTGAATCTTTAAACAATTGAATATAGAATTGGTTGGCAATGATTAAAACATATGATTGTAATTGATATTTATACAAATCAAAACAATATTGAATTAAACCGGTCAATGAAGTTTGTTCTCTTCATTTTATAGAAGTTTAAGAAAAATATCTAAGACAACTTATTCTGAACCAATGATAAAGCACGATCTATTTAGATTTTTATGACGGAATCAGACAAACATGAAATGATTGACTTTGTAATATTACCAAAGATAAATGATAATATATATATATATGTATATATATATATATATATATATATATATATATATATATATATATATATATATATATATATATATATATATAAAAAAAAATATATATATATATATATATAATATTCAAATGCAAATATAAATATAAAATTCATATGGGAATAAAATAAAATACTAATAAGCAAAACATACCATATCTTTTATTCTAGCTCACTTACCAAGCCGGGTTTGAACCTTGTTATTTAAATAGCTACGTCATCTTATGCAATCCAAATAAAACAAAATAATTATGCGTAGTCTTGGTATTTAAATTAACTCAATTTATTGGATTATATAAAAGAAAACTGGCAAGATTAATTATAAAAAACATTAGAAATTACTTTATATTTCAGATTGATTGACTAAATAAAAATGATAAAATTACTATGTGTATATCTAAATGTTTTGCGAAAACAATAACAACATAAAAAAAAAATGAGTGAATGAATGGAGAGACTTTTGGATATTTTACTGAAAAATTTATATATAACAGATACCAAAGATATGAAATAGGATGGGATAGAAGTCTATTTGTTTATCAAAATAATAACCGATAAATGGGTATGAAATAATATGATATATTTGAATCTCTTGTCTATTCAAGGTTTTAACTAAATTTTATACATGCAACCATCAAATCATATATATATAAATATATATATAACAATGATTTTGTTATAAATATAAAAAACAACAACAACAACAACATCGGATTGTGTTAATATATACTTAGACAAAAGTTCAAATGATTAATAAATAAATCTCTCTGATCATTTTCATTTAATAAATTCTATTACTCTTAAAGATAATTAAAAAAATATATAAATCATCCTTTTTAAATATATGTAAAAAAAACTAATATGCGCACATTTTATAAAAAAAAAAAATCATACCATATATATATAAGAGTCTGTCCGTTCACTATTTATTTCTCCATTGATTGACTTCAGTTTTTATGATGAAAAGAGAAGTTTAATTCTCAGAAATAATAATTCGAAACAATGCTTCACTAATAGTCCTTTTTCTTTTCCAGAGAGGAGAGTGCAATTTAATTAGTGCTTTTTTTATGATGTGAATTAATCCAGTTTATCCTGTGTTCCTTTGCTCATGACATGATGTTTACGCAAATCCAATGGTAGTTATACACCAAACTTTAAACCAGAGATACGTTTGTTTTTAAAACTAAAATAGCCGATTTTTATATAAAGCATTTTTTTTTATAGATTTCTTTTTTTTTTTTTTTTTTACATTTTCTTATTGTTCCCTTGGAAATCCTACACAACTGCCCCTTCAACTGATTGAACGGGCAGATAATTTAAGCTTATTTTTTCATGTTTTATGGTTTAACACAAAAAAAAAAATATTGAAAAAGTTTTATTTGTAAAAACACAGAAAATAGGTCCATGCGGGTCAATTACAAAAAGACGATAGCTTCTCTTATAGTCTGTTGGCTGCTATTTATGTGTTCTCTTTCTGGCGTTCTGGTATCATAATAACCACGGAATATTACTCGAATAAACCTCAATGCCAACAATACAACAGAGCAAATTTTCCTGCCTGGCATTAAATTACGATGTAAGTTTGGAGAAAATGGATACATGGAAATTAAATCCGATTCGATTAGGTTTTTTCTATTATTTGTAAACCAAAATACAAAATTGACATAACAACCTTTATTTACTTTATAAACACTAATAATTTACATATATATATATATATATATATTTTAATAATAATATTTTTTTTTTATTTTTTTTATTTTTTATTTTTTAAAATTAATTTATAAACAAATATACATAACACAAAAAGATTGAACTATATGTAATAATGTGACTGCATTAATATACATGAAATATTTAAAATATCGATCCTATTTAAGTAAACTTATATTGTACTGGGCTGCAGAAAGGAGTTTGCTATTAACTGAAAGGAGACCCTTTGATTCCTCTTGGAGGCCTTAAAGAAACCGAGCAGGGCAAATTCCTAATGTCCACTCTATATGTTCTTGTCATTGCAGCAATTATTACTATGTGATTATTCATATAGTATACGAACTTGGATGGGCTGCTCACTTACACGCATTAGCCAGCATGGTGAGTTTATTGGCTTTTTACCTCTGAGTTTAAGATCAAGAAACACCATGGTCTTTCTTCTCAGTGCCTGATAAGGCAGAATGAATGTTTGTGTAAATGATAATTTTTTTTCCAATACATATATATTCAATTATTACAGACAAAAATAAAGCATGGTCCTTATTCCCAGGAGGCTGTAAAGTCACCACCCAAGGCAGCAGTTGGTGGCCGAAGGCGGAGGGTGCTAAGAATCTCCTGATTGCGGACCAAGGCTGCCATTTGATGATGACTTTTTATTTAGGTACTTACAACTGCAGATCACTTTCAAGTGAAGGAAGATTGCAAGAATTAAAAGAAGAACTGTCTTATATTAAATGGGACATTATTGGACTTTGTGAAGTTAGAAGAAAAGGAGAAGAAACAATTGATTTAAAAAGTGGACATATACTCTATTATAAAGGCACACATATTGGAAATACAAGTGGAGTAGGATTTATTATAAATAAAAAGTGTAACAACAATATTGTGGAGATTGATGGATATCGGACAGAGTGGCAAGATTAGTTATACAACTTAATAGCAGATACCAAATGCAGATAATTCAGGTTTATGCCCCAACAAGTTCTCATAGTGATGAAGTAGTAGAAGATTTTTATATGGATGTACAAAAGGCTTTTTGATCAGAGTAAACAACATTTTAAAATTGTTATGGGAGACTTTAATGCTAGAATTGGTAGACAAATGAAAGATGAAATTGCTGTAGGTAATTTTGGTTATGGTAATAGAAATGAGAGAGGACATAGACCTGTGGAGTTTGCAGAAAAAGAAAAACTTTATATTATGAATTCATTTTTTGAGAAAAATGTTAAAAGGAAATGGACATGGAAGAATCCAAATGAAGGTACAGCAGAATTGGATTATATTTTGACTAACAGAAAATACATATTTCAAAATTGTAATGTTCTTAATAAATTTAACACAGGAAGTGATCATCGATTAGTAAGGTGTAAGTTATGTGTTAATGTAAAACTAGAAAGACAAAAATTATTAAGAAAAACAATATTTACAGTTGATATTCCTAATCTTCAGAAACATTCTAATGAATTTAAATTAGAACTTACAAATAGGTTTCAAGTGTTAGGAAATTTTGAATATGATACAGATTTGAATGAAATTAATATGAAAATAACTGATACACTTCTAAAAACTGCAACAAACATAGCTGGTAGAAAAAAGCAGCAATTGACTAATAAAATTTCTACTGAGACTAGAGAATTTATGAAGAAAAGAAGGAATATGAAGATATACAAAAATGATGTATTAAAAAAAATTGAATACCTCAAATTTTGTAAAATGGTACAGAAAAGAGTAGAAAATGATATAAGAAAGTATAACTGTGAAATAGGAAAGAAAGCTGTAGAAGAAAATAAAAGTCTCAAAAATGTTAAACAACATTTTGGTATTGGTAGGAAATTTATATCTGCAATAAGAAAAAAAGATGGTATTATTACTAAAAAGAGAGATGACATCATGAAATTGGTAGAAGATTTTTATCAAGAATTATATAGTAATAAAGAACAAGTACCTCCTATATCTATTACATCTTCCGAATTGCCCAGAATTTTAAATGAAGAAGTGAGACATGCAATTAAGTGTATGAAGAAAGGAAAGGCTCCAGGAAATGATGGAATTATAATTGATATATTAAACGAAGCAGGTGAAGAAATAGAAACAATTTTAGCAAAGTTATATACCAAATGTCTAAATCATAAAGATGTACCGGAAGATTGGAAGAATGCAGTAATAATATTAATATTTAAAAAAGGTGATAAAGAAGATATTAGAAATTACAGACATATCAGCCTTTTATCAGTTTTATATAAATTTTTTGCCAAGATAATTACAACTCGTCTACAGAGAACTTTGGACGTCCACCAACCAAGAGAACAAGCTGGATTTAAAAGTGGTTTTAGTACAATAGATCATATCCAGGTATTGAGAGAAGTCATAGAAAGGACAAATGAATATGAGTTGTCATTATGTTTTGGATTTGTAGATTATGAAAAGGCATTCGATTCTATACATATTTCTTCAGTGATTAGAGCATTGGATCATCAAGGTATAGATCCAGGTTATTGTCATATTTTAAAGAATATTTATAAAAATGCAACAGCAACAATTAGATTACATAATGATACTGGAAAAATCAACATTGAGAAAGGTGTAAGACAAGGTGACTCCTTATCTCCAAAACTCTTTACAGCAGTGCTGCAAGAAGTATTTTGTGGATTAAAATGGGAAACTAAAGGAGTGAAAGTAAATGGAGAGTATTTAAGTCATTTAGATTTCGCAGATGATGTAGTTGTTTTTGCAAATAATGCTTCAGAGCTGCAGGAAATGTTGCAGGAGTTAGCAGATGAAAGTAGAAAAGTAGGACTAAAGATAAATGTTAAAAAGACTAAAGTAATGTTTAATCGATTTGCTCAAAATATGAAAATAAAGATTGATTATGAAGAATTAGAAGAAGTTAACAGTTACAAATACCTTGGTCAGATTATTAATATAGATGGAAACATAATGTAGGAAATTAATCATAGAATTAAACTTGGTTGGAGTGCTTTTGGCAGAAATAACTTGATACTAAAAGGAAATATGCCTATGTGTTTGAAAAGGATGTTTTTTAACAAATATGTTTTACCACTTCTTACTTATGGATCTGAGACTTGGACACTTAATAGAAGAGCAATACAGAGACTTCAGACCACTCAAAGGAGTATGGAGAGATGTATGTTGGGAGTAACAAGAAGAGATCGAACACGCAATGTATGGGTAAGACAACAAACAGGTGTTACTGACCTTATTGAAAAAAATAAAAGATTGAAATGGAGTTGGGCTGGACATATTGCTAGAAGAGATGATAATAGATGGACAATTGAAATTTTAAACTGGATTCCAAGAGATTGTAAAAGACCCAGAAAGAGACCATATGTGAGATGGATGGATGAAATAAGAAAATGTGCAGGGGTGTTGTGGAGAAGAGAAACTAAAGATCGGAGAAGATGGATTAAACTTGGAGAGACCTTCATCCTGCAGTGGATTGATAATGGTTGATGATGATGATGATGATATTGTTCTGAATTGTTTTCAAAATTTATTTAGTTACCTATATGTTTTTCCTGAATTTGATTATAGTGAATTTATTATTTTAAAGCTAGAATCAACAGTAAACAATTCTATTTAAAAGCTTTAGGTTGCCATGGTGATCAATTTAAATCTGTATTTCCAAGATCTTCCATTATCTATCTATCAAGCAAAAAAAAAATCAAATAAGATCAACAACCTTCTTTATTTTTTTTAAATACCTGGATCATTAATTTGAATATTCACAATATCTCCCCTCTACAGAGAAAAAAAAAATAAAGGCACTTTTTTCTTTCTCTAAAATCACTAAACATTTTAACTTCAGTATAGATAAACCTTTATCCTTTCTATCTGTCTTGATTTGAATATCATTTAAAATGTTAGTCAAAAATTTCAAATATCTTATTCTCATCAAAGCAATGTGGAATTCATTTATTACATTCATCTTTATCTTCTTAGTATATGTACATGTATTTTTTTTATATCTACCATTTATGTAGTATAATCACATCTCTAGGGTTTCTTTTTTTTCAACAAAAATTTATATTGGATTTCACAATTAAATTATTACATCTTTATATTCCTCTCTGCAACTTTCTGGACAACAGTGCTCTAAAGTTAGAGTCAAACAAGAAAATCATTTAGTATTAGCTTCATACAAGCCAAATATATTACAGAACAAAATTCATTTATAAGCCAAATATTATTAGTTACTCTCTAATAACCATATGTTTTTATTGCATTGTTTAAATTTATATATATATATATATATATATATCCACAGATGGCGTTTCTACCAAAAACACCGATCAAAGCGTATATTCTGTTTACATAAACGTCAGAGTAGCATTCACTATCTCTAACTATAATTCCACTTTCAGATCATGATTTCAAGCTATTTGCTATCGTCAGTGAAAGACAGGAATAAAGAAACTAGATCTAAACACAAACTCTGAGCGTTTATGAAACAATTTCTATTCAGCTTGCAAGCGTGAATTTTTTAGACACGTAATGTCTTCAAACTCAGCATAGCAAACCAGATAGCTATATGGGTCTGATCTCAGTTCAGCATCACCACATAGTAGAAGCCTCTGCAATCTATATCATTGCAAGAAAGACCTCAAAGGTACATTTATGATAAACAAAAATGCAAGTTAAAAAACTTGCTAACGCTTGTATTTATGTCCACAGATGGTGTTTCTACCAAAAACACCGATCAAGCGTATATTCTGTTTACATAAACGTCAGAGTAGCATTCACTATCTCTAACTATAATTCCACTTTCAGATCATGATTTCAAGCTATTTGCTATCGTCAGTGAAAGACAGGAATAAAGAAACTAGATCTAAACACAAACTCTGAGCGTTTATGAAACAATTTCTATTCAGCTTGCAAGCGTGAATTTTTTTTAGACACGTAATGTCTTCAAACTCAGCATAGCAAACCAGATAGCTATATGGGTCTGATCTCAGTTCAGCATCACCACATAGTAGAAGCCTCTGCAATCTATATCATTGCAAGAAAGACCTCAAAGGTACATTTATGATAAACAAAAATTAGCAAGTTTTTTAACTTGCTAACGCTTGTATTTATGTCCACAGATGGCGTTTCTACCAAAAACACCGATCAAGCGTATATTCTGTTTACATAAACGTCAGAGTAGCATTCACTATCTCTAACTATAATTCCACTTTCAGATCATGATTTCAAGCTATTTGCTATCGTCAGTGAAAGACAGGAATAAAGAAACTAGATCTAAACACAAACTCTGAGCGTTTATGAAACAATTTCTATTCAGCTTGCAAGCGTGAATTTTTTAGACACGTAATGTCTTCAAACTCAGCATAGCAAACCAGATAGCTATATGGGTCTGATCTCAGTTCAGCATCACCACATAGTAGAAGCCTCTGCAATCTATATCATTGCAAGAAAGACCTCAAAGGTACATTTATGATAAACAAAAATGCAAGTTAAAAAACTTGCTAACGCTTGTATTTATGTCCACAGATGGCGTTTCTACCAAAAACACCGATCAAGCGTATATTCTGTTTACATAAACGTCAGAGTAGCATTCACTATCTCTAACTATAATTCCACTTTCAGATCATGATTTCAAGCTATTTGCTATCGTCAGTGAAAGACAGGAATAAAGAAACTAGATCTAAATACAAACTCTGAGCGTTTATGAAACAATTTCTATTCAGCTTGCAAGCGTGAATTTTTTAGACACGTAATGTCTTCAAACTCAGCATAGCAAACCAGATAGCTATATGGGTCTGATCTCAAGTTCAGCATCACGTCTGAGTAGAAGCCTCTGAAAGTGGAATTATAGTTAGAGATAGTGAATGCTACTCTGACGTTTATGTAAACAGAATATACGCTTGATCGGTGTTTTTGGTAGAAACGCCATCTGTGGACATAAATACAAGCGTTAGCAAGTTTTTTAACTTGCATTTTTGTTTATCATAAATGTACCTTTGAGGTCTTTCTTGCAATGATATAGATTGCAGAGGCTTCTACTATGTGGTGATGCTGAACTGAGATCAGACCCATATAGCTATCTGGTTTGCTATGCTGAGTTTGAAGACATTACGTGTCTAAAAAATTCAGCGCTTGCAAGCTGAATAGAAATTGTTTCATAAACGCTCAGAGTTTGTGTTTAGATCTAGTTTCTTTATTCCTGTCTTTCACTGACGATAGCAAATAGCTTGAAATCATGATCTGAAAGTGGAATTATAGTTAGAGATAGTGAATGCTACTCTGACGTTTATGTAAACAGAATATACGCTTGATCGGTGTTTTGGTAGAAACGCCATCTGTGGACATAAATACAAGCGTTAGCAAGTTTTTTAACTTGCATTTTTGTTTATCATACGTGTACTTTTGAGGTCTTTCTTGCAATGATATAGATTGCAGAGGCTTCTACTATGTGGTGATGCTGAACTGAGATCAGACCCATATAGCTATCTGGTTTGCTATGCTGAGTTTGAAGACATTACGTGTCTAAAAAATTCACGCTTGCAAGCTGAATAGAAATTGTTTCATAAACGCTCAGAGTTTGTGTTTAGATCTAGTTTCTTTATTCCTGTCTTTCACTGACGATAGCAAATAGCTTGAAATCATGATCTGAAAGTGGAATTATAGTTAGAGATAGTGAATGCTACTCTGACGTTTATGTAAACAGAATATACGCTTGATCGGTGTTTTTGGTAGAAACGCCATCTGTGGACATAAATACAAGCGTTAGCAAGTTTTTTAACTTGCATTTTTGTTTATCATAAATGTACCTTTGAGGTCTTTCTTGCAATGATATAGATTGCAGAGGCTTCTACTATGTGGTGATGCTGAACTGAGATCAGACCCATATAGCTATCTGGTTTGCTATGCTGAGTTTGAAGACATTACGTGTCTAAAAAAATTCACGCTTGCAAGCTGAATAGAAATTGTTTCATAAACGCTCAGAGTTTGTGTTTAGATCTAGTTTCTTTATTCCTGTCTTTCACTGACGATAGCAAATAGCTTGAAATCATGATCTGAAAGTGGAATTATAGTTAGAGATAGTGAATGCTACTCTGACGTTTATGTAAACAGAATATACGCTTTGATCGGTGTTTTTGGTAGAAACGCCATCTGTGGACATAAATACAAGCGTTAGCAAGTTTTTTAACTTGCATTTTTGTTTATCATAAATGTACCTTTGAGGTCTTTCTTGCAATGATATAGATTGCAGAGGCTTCTACTATGTGGTGATGCTGAACTGAGATCAGACCCATATAGCTATCTGGTTTGCTATGCTGAGTTTGAAGACATTACGTGTCTAAAAAATTCACGCTTGCAAGCTGAATAGAAATTGTTTCATAAACGCTCAGAGTTTGTGTTTAGATCTAGTTTCTTTATTCCTGTCTTTCACTGACGATAGCAAATAGCTTGAAATCATGATCTGAAAGTGGAATTATAGTTAGAGATAGTGAATGCTACTCTGACGTTTATGTAAACAGAATATACGCTTTGATCGGTGTTTTTGGTAGAAACGCCATCTGTGGACATAAATACAAGCGTTAGCAAGTTTTTAACTTGCATTTTTGTTTATCATAAATGTACCTTTGAGGTCTTTCTTGCAATGATATAGATTGCAGAGGCTTCTACTATGTGGTGATGCTGAACTGAGATCAGACCCATATAGCTATCTGGTTTGCTATGCTGAGTTTGAAGACATTACGTGTCTAAAAAATTCACGCTTGCAAGCTGAATAGAAATTGTTTCATAAACGCTCAGAGTTTGTGTTTAGATCTAGTTTCTTTATTCCTGTCTTTCACTGACGATAGCAAATAGCTTGAAATCATGATCTGAAAGTGGAATTATAGTTAGAGATAGTGAATGCTACTCTGACGTTTATGTAAACAGAATATACGCTTGATCGGTGTTTTTGGTAGAAACGCCATCTGTGGACATAAATACAAGCGTTAGCAAGTTTTTTAACTTGCATTTTTGTTTATCATAAATGTACCTTTGAGGTCTTTCTTGCAATGATATAGATTGCAGAGGCTTCTACTATGTGGTGATGCTGAACTGAGATCAGACCCATATAGCTATCTGGTTTGCTATGCTGAGTTTGAAGACATTACGTGTCTAAAAAATTCACGCTTGCAAGCTGAATAGAAATTGTTTCATAAACGCTCAGAGTTTGTGTTTAGATCTAGTTTCTTTATTCCTGTCTTTCACTGACGATAGCAAATAGCTTGAAATCATGATCTGAAAGTGGAATTATAGTTAGAGATAGTGGATACTACTCTGACGTTTATGTAAACAAAATATACGCTTTGATCGGTGTTTTTGGTAGAAACGCCATCTGTGGACATAAATACAAGCGTTAGCAAGTTTTTTAACTTGCATTTTTGTTTATCATAAATGTACCTTTGAGGTCTTTCTTGCAATGATATAGATTGCAGAGGCTTCTACTATGTGGTGATGCTGAACTGAGATCAGACCCATATAGCTATCTGGTTTGCTATGCTGAGTTTGAAGACATTACGTGTCTAAAAAATTCACGCTTGCAAGCTGAATAGAAATTGTTTCATAAACGCTCAGAGTTTGTGTTTAGATCTAGTTTCTTTATTCCTGTCTTTCACTGACGATAGCAAATAGCTTGAAATCATGATCTGAAAGTGGAATTATAGTTAGAGATAGTAGATCGGACTAGCTGACGTTTAGGTAAACAGAATATACGCTTGATCGGTGTTTTTGGTAGAAACGCCATCTGTGGACATAAATACAAGCGTTAGCAAGTTTTTTAACTTGCATTTTTTGTTTATCATATATATATATATATAT
>JAQFVV010000418.1:261106-416289 GCA_028023455.1 Epiperipatus broadwayi | reverse complement strand
AATTGAATCTCTTGTCTATTCGAGGTTTTAACTAAATTTTATACATGCAACCATCAAATCATATATATATATATATATATATATATATATATATATAAACAACAACAACAACAACATCAGATTGTGTTAATATATACTTAGACAAAAGTTCAAATGATTAATAAATAAATATCTCTGATCATTTTCATTTAATAAATTATATTACTCTTAAAGATAATGAAAAAAATATATAAATCGTCCTTTTTAAATACATGTAAAAAAAAATTAATATGCACACATTTTATAAAAAAAAAAAAATCATACTATATATATATATATATATATATATATATATATATATATATATATATATATATATATATATATATATATATATAAGAGTCTGTCCGTTCACTATTTATTTGTCCATTGATTGACTTCAGTTGTTATGATGCAAAGAGAAGTTTATTTCTGAGAAATAATAATTCGAAACAATGCTTCACTAACAGTCCTTTTTCTTTTCCAGAGAGGAGAGTGCAATTTAATTAGCCCTTTTTTTATGAAATGAATTAATCCAGTTGATCCTGTGTTCCTTTGCTCATGACACAATTTTATGCAAATCCAATGGTAGTTATATGCCAAACTTTAAAACAGAGATATCTTTGTTTTTAAAACTAAAATAGCCAATTTTTATATAAAGCATTTTTTTTATAGGTTTCCTTTTTTTTTTTACATTTTGTTATTGTTCCCTTGGAAATCCTTCACAACTGCCCCTTCAACTGATTGAATGGGTAGATAATTTAAGCTTATTTTTTCATTTTTTATGGTTTAACACAAAAAAAAAATATTGAAAACATTTATTTGTAAAAACACAGAAAATAGGTCCATCCGTGTCAATTACAAAAAGACGATAGCTTCTCTTATAGTCTGTTGGCTGCTATTTATGTGTTCTCTTTCTGGAGTTCTGGTATCATAACAACCACTGATAATTACTCAAATAAACCTCAATGCCAAATGATACAACAGAGCAAATTTTCCTGCCTGGCATTTAAGTATGATGTAAGTTTGGAGAAAATGGATACATTGAAATTAAATCCAAATTCGATTAGGTTTTACCTATTATTTGTAAACCAAAATACAAAATCGACATAACAACCTTTATTTACTTTATAAACACTAATAATTAGCACATATATATATATATATATATATATATGTGTGTGCTAGATCGGATTTATAAATATATATTTGTTTATAAATTAATTTTTATATATATATATATATATATATATATATAAAAAAATTAATTTATAAACAAATATACATAACACAAAAACATTGAACTATATGTAATAATGTTACTATGGTGACTGCATTAATATACATGAAATATGTAAAAATATCGAACCTATTTAAGTAAACTTATATTGTACTGAATTGTTTTCAAAATTTATTTATTTACCTATATATTTTTCCTGAGTTTGATTATAGTGAATTTATTATTTTAAAGCTAGAATCAACAGTAAACAATTTTATTTAAAAGCTTTAGGTTGAAAAGTGATCAATTTAAATCTGTATTTCCAAGATCTTTCCTTATCTATATATCAAGCAAAAGAAAAATCAAATAAGATCAACAAACTTCTTCATTTTTTTTTAAATACCTGGATCATTAATTTGAATTATCACAATATATATATAATTATTAATCAATGTCTGTATATATATATATATATATATATATATATATATATATATATAATTATTAATCAATGTCTGTATTCCAATTATAATATATATATATATATATATAATTATTTGAAACAATACAATAATTAATACACTACAAATATTTTAAAAACAAATATATACCACAATTTAATAGAAGTACTTTCAACTATCTATGTAGTCATTATCAAATGGATTCAAATTGTATTCAAAAATCTGTTAGAAATGTAAACAAAATATAAAAACTAATGAATTGTCAGAAAATTGATGTATGACATATTTCTTTTTTTTTTTACATTTGTAACGATTTTTTGTAATACAATATGACTCTAATTGATAAAGACTACATAGATAGTTGAAAGTATTTCTATTAAATTGTGGTATATATTTGTTTTTAAAATATGTTTTACTGTATTAATTATTGTATTGTTTTGAATAATTATATATATATATATATATATATATATATATATATATATATATATATATTTACTAATTAATTTAATATTCCTATGACAATAATTCCTTAAAGCAGCTACTTTATGAGATACAGACTGATAGCTATCAGGTTTAATTATAGATCTTAATTCTTTACTTTTAACTAAATGACTGCACAATAAACAATTAGTTTCTATATTTCTAATCACCAAAAGATCTAAAAATTTTTAAGATCAAAATCTAACCCCCCTCCTTCTAACACAAATTTTATTGAAGGATCAAAACAATTAAACTCATTTACAAATTCCTTCAATTTACCATTCTCAACAACAAATAAACAATCATCAACATATCTGACAAATAATTTTACATATAAACAATTCTTTTTAATAATAATTTCCTCTTCCATAAAACTAATATAAACTGAACATACTAAAGGAGAAATAATATAACCTATTATCCACCCTTCCTTAATCTTATAAAAATTACCTTTATAAGTAAAATACATAGAATCTTCCAATAACAAAAGCAAATCTTTAATTACCTTAATTTTATTTTTTGATAAAGAACTTTTCTTAATCAATACAGACAAAAGAACATCAATACTGATAACCTATTAACAGACTGATACATATTTTCAATATCTAAACTTCCAAATACCCAACTACTTTCCATTTTAAAATTATTAATCTTATCAAAAGCCTCAAAAGAAGAAGAAACTGTGTACTGACCAAAATCAACAAATTGTTTTAAAAAATTATTCAAGAATCTAGAAATACCTTCTACAACACTACCTGTAAAATCAAAAATAAATCTTAAAGGAAAACCATCTTTATGAGTTTTAATATTCACAAACATCTTAGCTGATGTAAAATCATTAGGATAGCATTTTAAATAATCTACTCTATTAAAAATTTTTAAATTAACCATTTTCTTCATAATATCTATCAATTTTCTTTTAATCAAATTACCTGGATTTTTATCTAACAACATATATTTACCATTATTTAATTCTCTATCCATTTTCTCTTTGAAATCATCTCCTTTCATAATAACAAACCTACCAGCTTTGTCTTCACGAGAAATGATTACATCATTAGCAATTAACCTATTTTTAAGATGTTTAATCTCAGCAGGATTAATAACAAATTTTCTTTCCTTTTTAAACTTTTATTCAAAATCGATTGAATACCAACTTTCTGCTCATCACTCAAATTACTAGATTCAATAGACGAAATTGTATCAAAAACTATATTTTTTGAATGAAATGGAACAAAATTTGGGCCTTTACCAAGAATATCTAATTCTCTATCATTTAACTTCAAATCCGTAAGATTAACAACTCTATCCTCTGAAACATTATTCTCATAACCTTTATCACTACAATAAACTTTATTAACTTTCCCAAACAACCACTTTAATTTTCTTTCATATTTTTTACAATATAAATTTGACCTATTCTGTCTAAATTGTCTCATAAAAAAATTCAAAATTGAATAATTAAAATCTTGCCTCCTTTCTAAATAAAATCTATTCCTTTTATATAGATAAATAAATTTATAAAACCTTACAAAAATATCTTTTAAAAAACTATTCAATATATATGTTTGTTTCAATATATATATATATATATATATATATATATATTGAAACAAACATATATATTGAATAGTACATTTATATATATATATATATATATATATAAAAAACAATACTTATACCAAATTTAAATATAAAATATTCATAGTATAATTTTGTAGAATATACTTTCTATGTTTTCACATAATACTTATGGTCAGTCTGCTGGTAACATTATTTTTGATGATTTTTGGATCATTACATATTTTTTTTACATAATGAACCACACCTCTTTTATTTTGAATTTGTAATTATTTTTGTCTCTCTCACAAACACATACACACACACACACACCATCATCACTTAAATTAAAAGTGAATGTTGGGGAAATAACTTTAAATTTTATAAAATAAATATATTTAGTTGTAAATTAAGACAGATAAAGTTTGTCTTGGTTGTTTTATGGTTTGGACCTAATGTCAGTTAAATAGAATTAGCATACATTCTCCAAGACTTGAAGTACTTACTTCAAAATCATATAAGAGATTAAATAATAAAATATAACTTATTAGTATTTGTTAATAGTTAAGTTTTTAATAATATTTGAAATTGTAGTGAAATTTAAATATAATCTTATAAATAAAAATATGTGTTATATGTATAGGTAATTGTGTCTGTGTGCATATAATATCACAAAGTAATGGCTATTTCCAGTAAAATCTATATTTATTTTTTTAAAAATGACTAAGATTATATTGATTTTTATTATTGTTGTGTTTAAAAAGTTTATAGAATCAATTTATGATTTAGTCTGTACAATATAAAATTAAAATTGTTTAAATTAGTTGAAAGTTATTTGTATTATTTTTATTAAGATTATTAAAAATACTATTATTTATTAGTAAATGTTTTTAATAATAATATAGGCTTTAAAAATTATTTAAAGTATTTGTAACTAATTAAATATTCATTATAAAATGATTTTAATTATTTAAATTTATTAAATAATAAAAAAAATATTAAATAATATAAAATTTATTAATATCAATCCATTTCATTAATTTCCAGCTTAAAGGTATACATGTCATATTAAAACTCTTGCATGTGAGCAGATCCTAATTGCATGAAAAGTAAATAGAAAATAATGAGAACCATAAGTGATAAATATAAAAGAAAAGCAGAGAAAGACTATGTAAGCTTTTCCATGCAAAATAGTAAATGCTAAAAACTAAGCATTATGTAACATGGGTTAAATGGAGGAAAACTAAACATAAGTTCGTCCAAAATGTGATGGTCCAAAGATCCTAGAGGATTCCTCAATAAATAGCAATATCTATAAAACAAGATGTATGAACCTGTTCTAAAACTAAGTCATGAAATAATAAATAAACATTAACTCAATCAGTAGATGCACAATGTTACAGAGAAAACATAAAAAAAATGGCTAGGGTAGTAAATATGTTTAATATAAATAGTGGACAATCATTGAAGTATTTATTAGCTTCATGCTCTCAAATCAAAGTGCTTTAGATTTGCCTATATAATTAAGAAAACTAGGTTAAAGATAGGAGGGAGTTCTCTTATCTTTATAAAGTCAAATCTTGCGTTATGATTTGTAGAGGTCTCTCTTGCTAAAATTAAGCACTCAGGGCACATGTACTAAGGTTTTTGCCTTATATAAGCTTTATGTGCTGACATCGCGCTTAATAAGAATTGATGTTTACAAAGACTTTTATCTAACTAAATAACAAATGGAATTTAAAGGATTCACCGTCACACAAGAAGATAATCACATTTGTTTATAAACTTTTATACAATATAGCACACATGACATCCTCTATTTTAGAAAATCTACGTTTATTACACACACATATATATAAAAATAACTGTTTATACAATTTTAATCTCTATAAAAAATAATTCAAAAACATTATTATATCCAATACTTTAAAAAGATGTCAGTTGATAGTAGATTTTAATAACTGATGACTTATTTTATTTGTTTATAAAAAAAGGGAAGGGGAGAGAAAATGATTACTTTTTAGTAATATAAACTGATTTTAAAACTAAGATTCATTTTATGTTTAAAATAATCAAAACATCAAAGGAATTGGGGATATTTCATCTATACATATAATAAAAATAAAGCATCATTAAAATGAAATTCATAATAAGATAAGTAATCATATATTGATATAAATTAGAAAATTATACTGTATCTAACATTATTTATACTAACATGTACATGTAAGTTATTAAATGCATACACAATAACACTTGGTATACTGAAGGTATAATAAAGTTCATATGGCCATTGAATCCATTAGAGTCATAAATGTTTGCTTTCAGTCAATTATTTGAAGAAGTATATACTTTTGTTTTCCATTTCCATGAATTTGTTGTCAGCAATGGATTAGTTGATAGATAATTCTGGATTGAGATTGACATTTTCATAAGATGCACTTTTCTAGGAATTTAAAACGTGCTTGAGACTGACGTTTGGCTTGGAACAATTTTTTTCTTTTGGGAAAATGCTTTAGCCACACATATTTTTGAAGACTGCAAATAGATTGTTTGATAAATTCATTTTTTTATAATTGCAAGCAGTATCTCACAAACAATTTGCAGAGTATTAATGAAGTCTCTAAATTTTAAAAAAGGTAATGGCAGTGAGTGTGGCTTGAAGAGTAGAATGCAAGGTCTGAAAAGAAATAATCACAATATTTTGGGTAGTTTTATATGTCTTACTGTCCATTGTTCTCCCACTCAAATTTTTTAGAATTTTTTCAATTAATACAATATAAAATCGTTACAAATGTAAACAAAAAGAAATACATCATACATCAATTTTCCCACAATTCATTATTTTTTATATTATTTTTACATTTGTAACGGTTTTTTTTTTTTTTTGTAATACAATTTCAATCTAGTTGATAACAACTGCATAGATAGTTGAAAGTACTTCTATTAAATTGTGGTATGTATTTGTTTTTAAAATATGCATAATTGTAAATTTTATAAAATAAAATAATATGCATTTATTAAAGTGTAACATATAATAATTATTTTAATTACCCTAAAATTTGAACTTGGACTTAATTTATTTAATCTACTAGAAAAGTTAAATTTCGTTAAGATATTTATTTTAAAGCCATCTAAATGATAAAATAAAATAAAACTATAATTTAATAATAATTTGTAATCAATAATCATCTGCTAGTAATTAAAATGATATGGTAATTTAAACCTAATTTGATAATGGAAAATAGGCATTAGAAAGATGAATAATTAGGTCACTGAAAATTTGGGGTTATTTATCAATAACTGTTTAGGTGAAATCTTAACTTAATTTGTAAAATAAATGATTACTACTCATTTTTGGAATTTTATGATTAAATGTACATAAAATTAATCTTAAATTTAATCTGTATGAAATAAAAATGATTTAAATTAAAGATTTATTAAATTCACTAAATGTATTATTTTTTTAATATTGATAAATATTTTAAAAATATTTGTGTTTAAAAATAGTTCAGCTAAAAGTAAGTCATACAATTTTCAGAATCAATGAAATGTGAAAATTAACAAATGAAAATGCACAATTTGAAGTACATGAGCAAGTAGATAATATTTTGTTGAAAAAATTATTGGAGGAAAAAATCTGTTACAGATTGAAAAAAATATACACTAAGTTACTGAATTTTGTTTTGTTGAAAAAAATTGCTGATATTTTTAAATCTTATTATTATTTAAAAAAAAAAAAAACATAAGTAATTAAGGATGATTAATTTAAGGAATTTAAATATTATAATAATAAGTTTTCAATAAGATGAATAGCTAAAAACAAAGGAAATATCTTGTGGCTAAAATACAACCATCACTAAATTCATTGTAGTACATTAAAACTCTTATATTAAAAAAATATTAAACCAATGAAAAGAAAAGAATGTACATGTGTATGAATGTTTTACCAAGAAATATCAAAACAGGAGGAATGCAATGTAAGTAATATGTTAATACATAATTGTAGGATTAAGCATGATCAAATATGGAGGCTTTCATAAATGGCATCATATATATATATATAATAAAATGGCATAGATACATGATTAATAGAAAAATTAGTTGTGACAAAGCTAATGGTATAATTATCAAGATAAGTGAAATTAAGTTAAAAATAAATTCGAATAAAATATTTGTATATTAAAAAATGTGAATAATATTCAAATGCAAATTATGAATGTTTTTCTGAATAAAAATTTTGCAAGTTTAAAAAAAAATTAACAGATTTTCATCAGTGAACGTAACTTTTAAGTATAAGAAAAAAATTATGATAAACTATAGACAGGGTTCAACGGATATTGAAAATTCTGACTATGAATTATATATATATATATATATATATATATATATTAAAATATTAATAAATATAAATAAATATATAGATCATATGCTATATATATATATATATATATATATATATATATATATATATATATATATATAGTGGTTTACTGGGATATTAAAATATTTAGTTATTAGTACTGCCAATCGGGAGAAAATCAATATGTAAAGAAAAAAAAGTAAAATAAATTGTGATCAGTGACATTAGCTTCCAGAAAAATACAAACTAGTGAAAATAATTTCCTTTTATTATATTTAAGAAGATGGTGCAATCTGTGATTTATTACTTGTGAATATTATTAAGGAATACATTGAAAATAATATGAAGATCATTATTATTAATGTAAAATGGAGCTAAATAAAATATATCACATTGATAAAAAGTAACCTGCTATATTGAAAAATAAAAAAAGAGAATGCAAGGCTGGTGAATAACATGAGAGCATTAAAATTCCATAGTTCTGCTAGTGTTCAGAAAAAATATAAAAGTAGTAAAAGGAATAAGGAGATTGGTATGTGATACATAAGAAGCATGAAAAAAAAGAAGAACAATTGATATATTATTATTAAAATTTATGTATTTTTTAAAACTTGTATGTTCAAAAAAAGAAAAAAAAATTGAGTAAGGTAATCGTTGTATATATAGTTAAGTTCTCATTATAAAATAATAATTATTAATATGGGGGGGGGGGTAAATCAAGGGATAGCGAAATCAATAGTTATCATAATTTGTTTATGTTAATTGTATAAAGTTTTATTTGATTTAATGTCACTAAACCATAAAAATAAAGATCTATATATATTATGAAGAAGTAAATTATACAGACAAAATAGTAAAAATAATATTAGAAAAAGGGGGTGTATCTGTGTTAACATATAATATTAAATAATAAATGGTGATATTTAAAATTTGATCTGATGTTAAATTATTAATCGTGTAATAGCATTGTAATATACACTTGGAGAATTCTAATTTATAAGACTTTGTGAGTAGTATTGATAATACAGCATAAGACAAATAAAAAATTGAAATCGGAAGTATAATCTAAATTATTAGATAAGATTGGGATACATATTTTTTCAATACAGTTAACACTAGAGTATGGCTTATGTAAGATTAGTGGAGAAAGAGATAAATATTCAGATTCGATATGTCAAAGGACAAAGGGTATTTATTGTAGTTTTATAATATTGTTCAATGATAAGCCATAAGAAAATAAAGTAATGGTAAAGATCAAATGGCTAATATCTTAAAATAAACACAGATAAAATGTAATTGGTCATAATATTAAGCAAAATTATTTTACTTAAGACTAAAATATCAATCCAAGTTTTTTTTTTTTAATTTTCTTGTTTTCATTGTTTAAGACACACATTATTTCATACAGTAAGTAACAAAATTTGATATCGCAAAATATTTACTTGATTGTATTATCAAGACATTTTATCTTGAATAGTTCATTACAAATAATATGACTACAAATGTTTAATTCATTTCAGTATCTTATTATATTATATTAATGAATAAATGTTCATGGTTTTATGTTAATTTATTTATTAATTCTATTGCACTTTGTACATAATATGTTATTAAAATTAACATTTTAAGATTGCACTGTCTAAAGTTGCATTTTTGTTGGGAATCATTATTACTATACCACTATCAGAGGGTATTAATTATCATATGTATATTAACCAAAAATATGATTTGAAATTTGGAAGAAAAACTGATCCAGCATAATATATTGTATTACAATTATCTAGAAAATATTTATTAAATTGATCATTAAATTATTGAAAACTGCTTTGATTACATCATTCATCAATTAAATACATTGCAAATGTAATAAAGTATATTTATTATTAAAAAATCATATTTGTTATTAGTTTTATTTAAAGTTCAACATGATGGTTACAGTTTAAATTAAAAAAAAAATAGTGATCTATTGTTTAATAATAGAGACCATAAAATAAAATAGTGGTGTAGTTATAATCATATAAAATGTTATGAGTCATTTGGAGGATGTTACACTACCAATAGAGCTAAATAAAATCCCACTTGATATTTTAAGGTGGTATAAATAGTTAATTAAAATCAATGATAATACTAAGATCTTAGAATAATAAAGATATTGTGGTAATTCTTAATGAAAGTGTTATAAAAGTATTTATTTAAAGATCTCCATTCAATAAAGTAATAATACAACTTATTTAGATTAATTTAAATTTCACAATTAAAGATGTTGTATTCTATTTATTTAAGTATTATTGATAGTCATGAGAGTACTTAGATACTTAATAAAGAGTGGTGTCTACATATTCTTATACCATTGAATAAATACTTTAGTGTTTTTGTAATGTTAAAGGGCATGTAATCATGTCAACATGATAGATGAGACTAATGATTCTTAATATTGACTAACTGATAAGAACATTAAAAATCTATCTAGATAAAGTCATAGTACATCCTAATGTAGGGACTTGGCATATCATCTAGGTGTTATCCTGCTAGTGGCATTTTAAAAAAAAAATTGTAGTTTTATTCTAGTGAATTGTTATATATATATATATATATATATATACATATACCTATCTCACTATATATATATATATATATATATATATATATATATATGGCATATATATATATATATATATATATATTGTGCCAATGCCAAATTGGCACATGTATATAAAATAATTTTGTATAAATATTATTATCAAAATCTTTCGGGGGAAAAAAAAAAATTGAAAGTTACAATTAATTACTTTAAAGAGGGGAGAGGGAGTTTTCCTATAAAAAAAAACAAACTAAGAGTTTATAAAAGAAAGAGTGTTATTATTATAAATTAAAAGTTAAAAATCTCTTTTCATTACAGTTTAGTAGAATAAATGTGTATATATGTGCGATGGTAAATAGAAATAAATGTTAGCTCATTAATAAGATAAATGTGTGTTAAAATAATATTAAAAAATAAATAAATATTGAAATGAAATGTATTTGAAAACACAGTGGTGGACTACTAATTAAAGATATGAATACAACACGTTTTAAAATAGCTACTACTAATCAAACAATCAATCAAAAACACATTGTCATAGGATTAATTACTAATGGAATTTTGACAACACTTATTGCACCGTTTGCCGGAGGATATGAAAATGAAAACAATTCACAGATATAAATAGCTAGATTTTACCGGACATTCAGTTTGAGTTTGCAGTTTCAGTCTAGTTTTGCAGTGTCAGTTTACAGAAATGCAGTGCTGAAAAGCTTTTGGAAATATACGCTTGTGCTCCAGCCTTTTTAGTTCAACAAGATCATCAAAACCTGCCTGAGAAATAATGTCTGCATAACAACACAGAAATCCTCCATCAAGCATTCAACTGTCTTCAAAATAAAACAAATGGATTCGCATAAAAATCTCTTCAAGAAACGTCCAAATCTAACCGGTTAGATATAATCCATAAGAAGCAGCAGAACGAGCCAACAACAAGAAAAAAATCCAAGGTATATGTTTTATTATTATCATACACGTAGTAGTCACCACTGTAATCTGTAAATATTCAAGATTCAAATTATGTGAACTCTATCATACATAAAATGAACTATTGATATGTGTGCATGAGTTTCAAATGCTATAAATGCTTTATTATTATGTTTGCGAATGTGAGATAATTTAAGATGTCAAAGATTATTTTTGCTTTTTTCATAAAATATACTATCATGTGTTAATTTAAAAATGTGCGTGTGTTAAAATTGGATTTATAAAATGTTTATAATGCATTTATGTTAGGTAGTAAATTATCTTTAAACTTAAGTAATGTTGATTAAAGTAAATTGTCTTTAAATTTAAACTTTATCTGTCGGTCAATACTTTTTATCAATCTCTTTTTACCAATATTTTATTACTGATTAAAATTAGACTGGGCTAGTTAAGGGAATTGTTTTGAGCGCTGGATTATGAGCCTACTGCCTGAATATGTTAGTCTTCAGACTAGCTGGGACCCCAGGGTTTACCCCGAAACAAATAAAGTATTTGGATAGTAGGGGTTTGAAGCTAGCAGCCAAGATGGGCCATTGCTGATAGTTAAAGCTATCAATAAGATCTCCCATTTTGCTCGAACGTACCGGTTCGTTCACGTAACCTTTATAAGATTATAAATGTATTATGAAGGAGTTTGAAACCGGCCAAAACTTATATATATGTATAAGTAGGTGGATTCAGCGGTTCAACCCGGTACATAAATGGTGCCCAACATGGGGCTGAACCTAAGAAATAACAGTAAATAAATGCTTTGTTTCTTGTTTAAAAATAAAAACCTTAAGGAAATCTAAATTACATAGGTAAAAGTGTATTAAATTAAAAATAAAAAAAAGAATTGACCGAAATTTTTTTTCTTACTTCTTTAAATGAAAAGAGATTTTGTGCTATTTACGTTCTGTTAAAGAAATGACCAGTTGGGTGTTTGGGCAAAGTTAAAGCATTAAGATCGGGTAGGATAAACGGACAAAGGAGAGCGGAGTCAGCGTGTATTTCCAGTTTGGAAAGAAATAAATAAAATAGAAATTATTAAACTTATTAAAATAAAACGGTATCAAAAATAATGGTAAAAAAAGTTTAAAATTATAAATGATAAGAAATAAAGCCGAAATGGAGGCTCAAGGTAAAAATATAGAAAATATTCCCAACAAGGGAAAAAGAGAAATCATAGCTTTATTAACGTGCATGTTCGAAAAACAAAAAGAAACAGCAGAAGAATATAAAAAATAGCCGAAGAGCTTAAAAACCAAAATAATGAAATGAAGAGTAAATTGAAAGGGCAAGCGGAAATGCTTGAAAAGTTAAAGCACCTGATCAACATGGGCCAGAATAATATAAAAGAAGAAATTATGGAAGAAATAGTTGAAATTAAAACACAAGTAGAGAATAAAATAGAGACTGCTTACCAAGCAATAGAAAATAATAAGATAGAAGATAGAAAAATAATTGAAGAAATAGAAGTTGAAGTTACAAATTTAACTGTAAAAGTAAATCAAATAAATCGTAGTCAAAATAGCCCACAGACTGAAATAGAAAGTAAAACAGAACAGGATAGTGCTAACACAGAGAAAAATAGATCAAGAAATAGAAGAGAGACATAAGTTCAAGTTAGAAAATAGCATAGAAAAGTTTTCACAAAAATTTAAAAAGGTTAATGTAAAAGTTCGTATTTGTTTTAAATGTAGATTTAAAACAAAGAGAAAGCGTAAAAAAAATATTCACGGTTAGAAAAAATATGGAGGTCTGTGAAGCTGAAAAATTTTCTAATTTACAAGGCAGAAAATAAAACGGAAAGAAAAAGAGATAAAATAGATTTTAATCCAGAAATAGAAGTGAGAATATGGAATATAATTTATGTTAGTGAGTTAGTATAAAGAAAGAAGGAACCACCTGACATAGTTTAAAAGTTAGTAATCGGGTGGAATAGTAAAGGAAATAAACAAAAAGAACCAGAAATGGACAATGAACTCGAATATGATTATTCTAACATCAATAATTTGTTAAATTTAAATCTGAAACTTCTATTTAAAATTAAAATAATAAATCAAAAATAAATGAATGATGATAAATTAAAGTTAATCTTAGTAAATAAACAACAATCTTAGAGATTTTAAAATGTTAAAGCAACAATAAAACAATTTATGTCAATACCTCGATTATGTCTTATCGATGATATTGATATCCCAGCTCATAAGTCTAGAACATAGTGGAGCATGACATACACAAAATAAATGTGTAAAATCAAATTAGACAAGCAAAATGATTATGTCAAAAACCCTCGATTATATCTTATCGATTGTATTGATATCCCAGCTCATAAGTCTAGAACATAGCAGAGCGTGACCTAAACAAAAAAATGTGTAAAATCAAAATAGACAAAGAAAATGAAAATGTTTGTAGAATTAAATAAATGAAAAAGACAATGGGATTTCTAGAATAAAATCATGTTAGATATTTGCATAACAAATGAATCGCAATAAAGTAAAACAGTTTTTTTTCCTGAGTACGCGCACATTAAAATAAAATAGTTTTGAATATACGCAAGTTAATAAAAGTTGAATAAATAATGGATCGTAATATAATAAAAATAGATTTTCTGAATACACGCACATAGATAAAGAAGTTAAAAAAATGGTTTAAAAATAGTATCGTAACACTAAAATTTAAAGTAATGTTCGTAATGATTAAAAATCTTATTTAAATAATGTTTCTTAAGGGTTATAAATAATACTGGAATATAAATGAATAGTGTAAAATATCATTCGTGTAAATTTAAAAATAAGGTTGGAAGATTATTAATAAAAAAATAAAAGTCAATCTAAGGTGTATTAAGAGTGTGTAAGTATACATGTGTATATACGCGCACATACACTGGTGATATTCAGTAAATACAATACCTTATGATGAGTATCTTAAATGTATTTATCCAGATATCCTTTTAGGTTATTTTCTTGGTACTGCTACACCTTATGATTGAGTGCAAAAAGAGAATTATTTATTATAGATTCCCTCTAAGCATGTCCAGTAATAACTCGATATCTAGAATATTAGTAGGTGTAGAATTATGCTGCACGTATACACATGTGTTAAATAAAGATGTTCGTAATGATTTACAAATAATATTATAAGATTAGTAATAAAAATATAAAGTCAATCTAATGTGTATTAAGAGTGTGTAAGTATGCATGGGTATTTATGCGCACATACACTTGTAATATTCGGTAAATATGATACCTCACGATGTGTATCTTAAATGTGTTTATCCAGATATCCTTTTAGGTTATTTTCTTGGCACTGCGGCACCTTATAATGCGTGCAAAAAGGGATTTATTTATTATAGATTCCCTGTAAGCAAGTCCAGTAATAACTCGATATCTAGAATATTAGTAGGTATAGAATTATGCTGCACATATACACATGTGTAGGAATTATCTAAAATAAAAAAATAATAAATCTTTATAGTCAACAATTAAAATTGCAACAGATAAAATCGTCAAAAATGATGCATTTTACTCTAAAATGGAGGGGGTGTAATGTGCCAATGCCAAATTGGCACATGTATATAAAATAATTTTGTATAAAAATTATTATCAAAATATTTTGGTAAAAAGAATTTGAAAGTTACAATTAATTACTTTAAAGAGGGGAGAGGGAGTTTTCCTATAAAAAAAAACAAACAAACTAAGAGTTCATAAAAGAAAGAGTGTTATTATTATAAATTAAAAGTTAAAAATCTCTTTTCATTCCAGTTTAGTAGAATAAATGTGTATATATGTGCGATGGTAAAAAGAAATAAATGTTAGCTCATTAATAAGAAAAATGCATGTTAGAATAATATTAAAAAATAAATAAATATTGAAATGATATGTATTTAAAAACACAGTGGTGGACTACTAATTAAAGATATGAAAACAACACATTTTAAAATAGCTACTACTAATCAAACAATCAATCAAAAAAACACGTTGTCATAGGATTAATTACTAATGGAATTTTGACAACACCTATTGCACCGTTTGCCGGAGGATATGAAAACAAAAACAATTCACAGATATAAATAGCTAGATTTTATCGGACATTCAGTTTGAGTTTGCAGTTTCAGTCTAGTTTTGTAGTGTCAGTTTACAGAAATGCAGTGCTGAAAAGCTTTTGGAAATATACGCTTGTGCTCCAGTCTTTTTCATCCAACAAGATCATCCAAACCTGCCTGAGAAATAATGTCTGCATAACAACACAGAAATCCTCCGTCAAGCGTTCAACTGTCTTCAAAATAAAACAAATGGATTCGCATAAAAATCTCTTCAAGAAATGTCCACATCTAACCGGTTAGATATAATCCATCAGAAGCAGCAGAAGTAGCCAACGACAATAAAAAAATTCCAAGGTATATGTTTTATTATTATCATTTACACGTAGTAGTCACCACTGTAATCCGTAAATATCCAAGATTCAAATTATATGAACTCTATCATACATAAAATGAACTATTGATATGTGTGCGTGAGTTTCAAATGCTATAAATGCTTTATTATTATGTTTGTGAATGTGAGATAATTTAAAATGTCAAAGATTATTTTTGCTTTTTTCATAAAATATACTATCATGTGTTAATTTAAAAATGTGCGTGTGTTAAAATTGGATTTATAAAATGTTTATAATGCATTTATGTTAGTTAGTAAATTATCTTTAAACTTAAGTAATGTTGATTAAAATAAATTGTCTTTAAATTTAATCTTTATCTGTTGGTCAATTCTTTTTATCAATCTCTTCTTACCAATATTTTATTACTGATTAAAATTAGACTGGGCTAGTTAAGGGAATTGTTTTGAGCACTGGATTATGAGCCTACTGCCCGAATATGTTAGTCTTCAGACTAGCTGGCGATTAGGGGTTGACTCCGAAATAAATAAAGTATTTTGATAGTAGGGGTTTGAATCTAGCAGCCGAGATGGGCCATTGTTGATAGTTAAAGCTATCAATAAGATCTCCCATTTTGCTCGAACGTGCCGGTTTGTTCACCCAACCTTTATAAGATTATAAATGTATTATGAAGGAGTTTAAAACCGGACAAAACTTATATATACATATAAGTAGGTTGTTTCAGTGGTTCGACCCGGTACAATATATATATATATATATATATATATATATATATATATATATATATATATATATATATATATATATATATATATATATATATTGTGACTTTCCAGATTGGCACCATGAAGGAATGTAGGAAGTTCACATTGTATCATTAGTGGTGTCAGGAGTACCTAATAAAAAATGATGAATTGTGATATAACTTAGTGTATAATTCGGTTGAAATTCTCTTAGGATGTTAGTTGGAGTATAACAATCATTAAAAATTTTTAAGTACATCTAATAATGGGAGAGGGAAATGGATTGTATCAGGAGTTGTTGGTATAAAAGCTAAATTAGGGAATGAATATTGTTTGTTTGTAAGACCCAGATGAGTGCTTATTCATTAATTTTCTAATCTATTGTTTATTGTCATTCCAAGATCTAACTTGTATATGTTGGTGCATGTCCATTCACATCATTCTGCACTTTACACCTCATTCATATTTCTAATTATCACTCAGAATATCCATATTGCAATAAGATTATTTATTTTTCCATAAATATTGCTAATAGCTCAGTCATTAATAAACCTCTGAAATAATGGACAGACACACACACACACACACCACCAGCTAGTAGAAATTTTATTATTAGTTATGTATTGCATAAAATATTTTATTTGAAAATGTAAAAGTTCTTTATTTCATTTATTATTAGGAAGAATTTGTAATTTAATATATATATATTTTTCAGTACTCTATTCCTAACATATTTTTTACAAGTAATAAATTCTTGCATATTGTTGGTCTCATTATAACTAAAAAAGGAGACATGGCTAAGTAGATGAGACCTTCAGAGAAAAAGTTTTAGAGAAGATGAAATACTTTTCTGAAAAAAAAATATAATAAAACAAGTGAACCTAATATTTTTATTAAATTCTCTACTATTCCCATTACTAAGAAATGTATGTCATACTACTCAAGCATAAATGCCAACATGTAATTGTGAAGAATACAACATAGGATTGTTCAATATGGAAGTCTAAACTTTTAAAGGTACACCAGCTTAAGCTTTTAACGACTAACAATTTGAATTTACTTTTATTTGAAATGCATGGATATTTTATAAATAAATTGCTAATACAATTTTGTTATAACTTACTTATACTGGAAATATGTAAATTAACAATACTGATAATAATTGGAAAAGTTATGCTGAACTGTTTAATGAAATATTTTATTTACTCTCTTTGATAAGTTTTCTATTTTTATTGTGTAAAATAAGGCTGAAACAGAGAAATTATCCATTCTAGTACTTTCATTATTAGAATAGCTATGTATACCAAATTATCTTAGTATTTACAACTATAAATGAGTGATAGATTGTATGACTTAATGATATGTGATAATTATTTATCAAAAATGTATATAAGCATTGGATGACCAAATAACCCTGATCTTAATCATTATTAAATTTTCTTGAATGCTGGAAATATTAAATGGAACACAGTTGAAATAGCGTAAATCATAAACATTTATTTGGATGAACTTGCTGAGCTTTGAAGATTTTATGGAAAATAAATTGATTTGAATAAGTGCAAAAACTGCTTGTAATGTCCATTAGGAAGCCCTAAGAAAATTTGAGATTATTGCTGTTTTGTCAAATTCATGTTGAGCCTGCAGTAGAAATGTTTATATGTTTTAATCTTTGTTTATTCATCATTGTCATCATGAGCTACATGTACATTTCTACTCTTAAAATTTCAAGTGTGAACTTAAAAAAAATGAAATTTTATTTTAATGATAGAATGTTTGTCATGTATTTCTTTGCATTGCATATGATAGATAGGTAATTTTCTTTTATGTTTAGTTTGATATTAATTTGAGTTATTATTATTATTATTATTATTATTATTATTATTATTATTATTATTATTATTATTATTATTATTATTATTATTATTATTATTATTATTATTATTATTATTATTATTATTATTATTATTATTATTATTATTATTATTATTATTATTATTATTATTAAGTATTTATATGCCTAATCTCATCTAGAATGTCTCAAAGATTTTGATATAAATTTTACCAAAGCGGTAATATTTTTTTGTTGTATTATGTAAAGATGTTATATTCCCATGCTTATATTATTGGTGCAAATTGAGTACTTTATTATTATTCATTAGTTGGTAATGACAAATAGATACATGGAAAATATTTGTCAATATTGCTGAATGGTCAGGCCTACTTGATAGTATTTACGTTAATTTGAAATTTGATTTTCATAATTATTCATAGGTATTAGATTCATTTATAATTTAATTAATACTAATATGCCACTTTATTATCTGCTTTGATTTCTAAAATATTCCATCCATGATCATATGTTCATGTGTGTGTTCGCAGTCATAAGTTATTTTATAAAAGTTATATTTTTGCTTATTTGTTTTTCTATCAGTTTCAGTTGGTGCTATGCATTAAAGAGTGTGAAAATTTAAGAGTTTATCTGTTTATGGATTTGTCTTATATGAAATTTGTTAAATACCTTTTGAACGAAGAGGCAATTTAAGAGATAACATACTATTCAGATTGAGTAATGCTTCTTTTACTTACTTACCTTGTGGGTGGTGGTATATTTTCTTATTTGATAGTATATGATGTGATAATTATATTTCTTAAAGTGACATGGTAAATGCCCTGTTTATATATGACAAGTTGACTGGGTTCTACATCATTTGTGTCAGAAAATTTGGTAGCTATTATATTGAAGAATTAAGTTGATGTTTGGAGTCTTGTAACCTTCACATGCCCTTATGTGAATATTTATGTTATTATTTAGCTCCCCCTTTTCATTCCATGTAATTATCATCATGTAGTATATGTTAGTGTTTTCAGATAGTCGTTTTAGTGATTTCTGTAATATACTTGAAGTTAGAATAATAATTTAATAAATAGCTCATTGTACCATCCATATTGTGAAGTTTATTCATTCCACAAGTAAACCAATAAAAAATATAATCAATAAATGCATTATGATTGTGAATTTATAAATGCACTCACATTAGGAGATATTATAAACTTAAAGAGATGGACGAAGTCCATCGATGGAATTGTAAGTTCTAAGTAGCTTGTCAAATCATAGCACCCACAAGATCATTATTTTATTTATTATTATTACTGGAAATTCACCCTCCCAGTATGAATGCAATATTGGATTATAAAATTTTACTTTATTTAATGCTAATTTTAATAAAAATATTGGTCAATTTTATATAGTAAGTATACATTTTGTGGATGTATGGAAATGATATCAGTGTCATTAGTTGATTATTTGATACCACTTTTATTAGTTTAGTGAGAGCACAGAATGAGAACAGATGATATAAACATTGATACATAAAGATATAATTATGTTGTGTTGTTAATAGTTTAATAAATAGAGTTGTAAATGCTATTGAAATAACAGATAAGAGGAAGAGACTCCAAATTATAAAAAAAAATATATGATTTATGTAAATTAAATGTTATTAAGTCAAGATTGTAGTCAATGCGAAATTAATGTTAAATCACCATTAATGTGTCTTTAAAAGAATGTGATTTGTAATAAAGGTTTGTTGAAGTAAGATTTCTTTTGAATTTATTTGCAATGTACACTCGATTAACCATTTCCACACACATATATATTCAACATAATATAATTATAATATTTGTCAGTTTAATATTATATGCAATATATCTAGATAACACTGAATTAAGTGATGCAAACATTGTATAATGCCAAGATATAAATTTTACCTTTTTAAAATAGATAATGATGTCTGATAAAAATGTACACGATCTCTATCAAGGTTTATTTTTTATTTCATTGCAATAATTGTCAGTTTCATAATAGTTCCTCATTACTTAACTTATTATTCAAATAATAGAACCCTGAAATTATTTCATCATTTAAATAAACATTGGTATACCTGTTCAGTCTAGATCAAATGTTTGTAGATTAATTACTGTTACAGTGATACCCAAACATATTAGAAGATTGTCATGATTGGTCTGGCATGTACTTGGATTGTGGGAGAATTGTACATATCATGATTTTTGTTTTATTCCACAAATTGCTTTCTTTTGATAACTTAAGTAAATATTTATAATATAACTAAATAAACATTATATAATTATTGTTTATAAATGATTATCTCACCCCATTTGCATTCTAGATGACCACAAGACCATATAAACTTCAACTGAGCTAAACAGTAGATTAATACTATAATAAAAGCCTTATCGATATTTAGAGACACAACCTTAAATTATAAATTATATTCTGTCTTGTATAGAATTGGTGTCTGGGCATTTACATGTGTATAAGGTGATATATGTATAGATTGAAGTGGTTACAATATATATATATATATATATATATATTGTAACCATATATATATATATATATACACTAGGTTATATATATATATATATATATATATATATATATATATATATATTGTAACCTAGTGTTACTGACACTTGGTTTATTTGGCATTGTTTCCACAGAAAAACAATGCTATTTTTTTTTTAGAAAATAAAAAGATAAAATAATAATAATATTAAGTGATTAATAAAGTATGCTATTTAATCACTTTAACGTGTTTTAAGCAAATAACTAATAAATTTAGTAATCCAATGTCATTTTGAAGAAGAGCATGAATAATTTAATTAAAATTTTAACAATAAGAGCAATTTAATATAGTATAAAAGCACATATCATAAACAGTAATTGATTTCCATGGGTAGAGGGAGAGTAGATAAATGTCTTATCATAAAGCACAATAACTTCTGATAATTTATTTTGTAGAAAATCATATTTAAAAGAAATATACATCACTATTTATTAATTAAGTATATTTATTATTTTTCATTATTTGTCAAATCACTTTGTAATCTATTTAAATCATACGGAAATATATGACTGTAATAAGTTGTTTTTTTTTCTTTTCTTTTGTTTATGTTATAATTAAATGATTATTTTTCTTTAAGAGGTCGCTAAAAGAAGACCGCCAAATTTTGAAGAAAGTTTAGTCTGACTTTAGTTTTACAAGGAGGAAGCAGTACTGAAATTCGGTAACAAATTTTTTATTATTTTTTATTGCAGAAATAAATATAAGTCCAGTAAATTTTTCATAATATCATGCATGGCTAATCCTATTTGATAAGATATTCTGTTTTCTGTGGCCATCTACCTATTTAAAGCTTTTTATATGCAAAAATATACTATCGTATGCTAAAGTTCAAAATGACCGTATTGACTACAGCAATCACGGAAAATGTCATTATGTTTAAAATAAGTAATATAAGTAATTTCCAGGAAATAATCAATTATTTGTTAACTTTACCTTATTTAATAATCTTTTCGTGGTATAAAAGGAAAATTATAATTAAAAAGACATATTAGAAAAGCCAAGGAAAGTTAACTAGAAAATTTTGTGCTCTTTCTAAAAGAAATTGTCTGCTTTTGAAAATAATGTAAGTTCCCCACATTAAAATATGTTTTATTCACTGAAAATTATCTAGAAATAATATTGATGATAAAGAATATTTACTTATGCACCTGTATATTTTTAAAAAAGAAAATATAAATTTTCTCAAGGCAAATATCGGAAAATTTGTATGTGTGCATTTTACGGAGAATTCCTTATTAAAGAAAAATTACAATTCCTAGAGTAGGAATAAAAACTACAAACATTAGTGATTTAATTATAACCATAAAATAATATGTTATATTATACATCAATTGGAGTCGTTAAAACTTCATATCCATGTAAGTCAGCTGCAGTCCTTATAATAATAGTATTTTGGAAAATTCACGCATTAGTTTTATTCCTAAGCCAGCTAGCTAAAAATGATACGTATCGCCAATAGTAAAAAGAAAAGAATTGTATATGTGATCGTCTATCGTCAAATATTCGTCATGTTAAAATATGTATTGTTTTCTTGGATCCCCAAAATTATATCAGTTAATTCAAGGAAGAGTTAATATCCAACGCTGCTATGTTTTCTTTGCCTAATTTATTAATTGCACCAGAATGGAGGCAACTTTTATATAAATGAAATAATAAAATGTGTTTCTTGTTTTAAAATTGCTTTGTGAACTACCAATGGATCAAGTTCTTCATCCAGATAAATTGCCCAACGGAAAAAACATTTTTCTAGTGAGATAATAAGCACTTGTTAAGTAATGATTTTTTTTTAATTTGTAAAATTATGTGTATTTTTTTTTATATCAACAGGTGAAAGGCTGTATAGTCAAGTAATATTTAAATGACCTTGTAATCATAAAGGTATGTTTTCCTGTAATTATTCTAGGTTAAATTTATATTTGACATGAAAAAAAATTTTTTTTTTATAAAATGTGTTTACTTATGATATGCAATTATGGGGATAAATTTATATGTTAGATGCGTAAAAGTAGAAAAATTTAGATACTTAATAGGTAAAATATCTAGTTAAAATTATCAGAAGTAATTAAAGAGAAGTGCTATACAGGATATTACTTATTTAAAGTTTGAAACAAATTTATACTATGTTAATTGCGGAACTTATTCCCAATTATTCTTTATTAACGCATTCACTTAATTTAGTTCAAGATACTATACTACCAATTACTTGTTGAATGTTTCTTTGGCAAAGGCAAAAATTATTATGGTTTATTCTGTGTTATCCATTGATTTCAGACGTTGATCTAAGTATACCCCGGAACATAAATTTAATGTAATTAGTGTATTTGCTTGTCTTGCCCCGATATAGGATCAGTATACGATTAATATTCGCATTAGTAATAATTGTAATGTATCTATTTTGTGGGATGGAAAATGATCTCCCCAAAAGCTTTGTTTTCCATGAGGGGAATAGATAAATCTAGTATTCGGGTATGTTTATAACCCAAGTGATCGCTTCTCAGAGTTAGGACGATCATTAATTTATATCGTATTTAGTGTATTTCATTCATTAAAATCCCAGGAGAGGATTATATTTGGTGTGTGTTCCTATTATGCCCAAGTAAGAGGCAAGGACCCAGAAACTATTTTAATGTAGTAGTTAATTCTACAGACCTTCAGTGTTATTCCATATTCCTCATGAGAAAATAGAGATAATTCCACCATGGAAGGTGTTGAATATTGTATTTTGTTTAGAAATTTATGGCAAGATAACGGGTATATTAGAGGTTAATTCCTCAAGATCCATTTAGTAAAAATAGCGTGCTAGTATATATGATCAATGTCTGGATTGTGCAGCGGAATAGTGCTGGTAATCCACACGTAAGTCAATGGAGAGAGTAAGTTTAAAATTGCGTGATTTAGAAATTTTCATTTGCCAATGGAGGGTTCAAATACTAGGTTTAATTCGGGTTAATGATTAAGTAGCACTCACAATATAACTTATACTGAGAAAAGCAGTGTGTATAACAACTTCAGTTGTTATTAAGGTAAACATTAAAATAATAAGTGTAACTTCTGATAAATAACCCATAAATTATAATAAGTTATCTAAATAAAAACTATCATTTAATTAAATGATATGATAATAAAAATCGTTTGTATGTATTGCCTAGAATCAAATTGTTTTTATTTTAAAACAGATCTATAGTCAATAAAGTTAAGTAACCGTTCATATAAGATACACTAAACAGATGAGTTGATGTATCGATAATAATATTTATTTTGTTATATTCAATTTGCATAAATGTAAAAAGAAGATGAAGAAGTAGTTCGAATCCAGGTCTAAAAGTATAGACGAATTACTGTTAGTTATATTTTGTTTTATCCATATGGGATCGAATAAATTGTATATGTTTGTTTATTATGTTAATCATAAAGGATAGTTTTGTTAAACTGTAATAATAAATTATAATCTTGTTAAAATTTATTAATAAATTATAGTCTTGTTACAAGTTGTTTTGAGTCATTTTTCTTGTGTGCTAAATAAAAGTGTATTTGCATAATACTTGCAATACTTTCTTGAGTCCGAAATCATTTATGAAATCTTAAATTCTATACACCAGATAGACAATTGTAAGCAGATCAGAATATTTCAGTATAGTTTAATTTAATAAGAATTATTTATGGAATTGAAAACTTCAGACTAAGATATTTTATTTTATATGTGTGTAAAATCACTTTATTCCCAAACTAGTAGGTTTTGGCTGCACATTGTTTCGTACACATTTAAGTGAAGTGTCTAAGTAATAAATCTTAGTTAAATTATTGTGTTGTCATGGATAATGGAAGGACACAAAAGCACCCTTGTCTTTTCATCATTCCGACTGAGATTCTGGATAAAAGGCCTGTATTATTCAAAATTATGCGTTGTTATTGAATATGGTTATCATCTCGTTAAATATTATAATAGTTGATGTGGGAATGAAGACACCTGGAATTTAATAGGGTAAATGTTTCCTATAGCCGACCAGAATGTCAGTCATATGCGACAACACAATACTGCTGAGCATTTTATTAAATATAACAGAGAACCCTGAGATTAGTGTCATTATTATTATAAGTGCTCTTAAATTAAGAATTGATTCATTATGATCAATATTACAAGCGTGGCATGGCTTAAGAGATTAGAACTTATAATTGTATAATAACAAAAATATTGAGATCATATTGGCAAATTAATGAATGTTTTGTTTTAGTCAGTAATATTAACAATGACATGAAATCATCATCATCATTGTTGAACAGTGCAAGTACTTACAGCTCAGAGAATGTGTTTTGGATAGAGAAAGAATGTTAGTTATTCTAAATTTTCCTTTTAAATTTATTTTATTAATGATAATTTTTTTTTTATTCTATCTCTGTCTGAACTGCATATCGCTGTAGCTGAATTATTATAACTAACCAAATGTCGAGCTATATTAGGTAATATAGGGTTTGCTACCCATCCTAGACGGAAGCGTCCGAATTCTCTTTAATAGGATTAGGCTTCCGGAATTGATTTAATAGAAGTGAGTCTTCGTTTATTAGGTTAGAATATATATATATATATATATATATATATATATATATATATATATATATATATATATATATATATATATATATATATATATATATATATATATATATATATATATATATATATGTACCCTTTTGTTTAGGTTAGATTGGATTATTTGTAATAATTTACTGAAATTTTTAAATTTTGAAGTTGGGTAGGAGATGATGTATGTTGTGTGTTAATAATCTTTGAATAATTTAGTTAAGGCAAGTAAAATAATTAATGTATAGTATTAGGTTGGTATTTGTAATAAAACAGTTAATAAAAATCATTATAAGATTGTATGTTTGGGAGAACTGGCCATAGTAAATACTGATTTAATAAGTCTCATAAATAATAATTAGGGTAAATTTTAAAAGTAATGCTTTAAAGGTAAATGAATAGATTTAGTAATAATAATTGTATTTAATGGCTATATATTTAAAATCATTTGATTAAAAAATAATAAGGTGGGAGATAAGTGTATTTTTTTGGTTTTATAATATTAAAATAATTATTTTAAAATTGTGCTATAATAGTGGTTATGTAACATTTTATAAATTAAATTATTATTTTAGTTCTATTTAAATTATTAGTACCTTATTTAGTTTTGTAAATCATATGGTACACACCTGTGTGTTAAAATAGAATAATATTATCTGTTATAAATGGTAAATTGGATTTTAAAAGTGAATATAATCAATAAAATCAGATTTATGTTTTTTGTTGAAAATAAATAAGTTAAGTTCAAAATAAAGGTAGAAATGGTAATAAATATTGAAATGTGATTTTTAAAAATTATTTTAGAGTCTTTAGTAAGTGAAAATAAAATGTGAAATTTAAGTAAGAATTGAATAATATAATAAAAATAAATATTTAGTAAATTATTATTAACTTGAGCTTTAAACCAATGTTCATGGTACCGGATAATTTGAGGCCAGGATTGTCTAATGGACCAATCAAAATTGGAATCAGCTGGAGTATTTAAGAGCTGTTTAAATTTTGGCAGATGATTACTGAACTGTTATCTCATTCTATCGGCGTGCTATTATAACATTGTTAGTAATTCGACAATTTCAGTAAAGTATGTAGTAGTGTAAAAATCCATTTTATTTAGCTTCAATTTTTATAAAAATACAGCAGTTTATTATTACAAGATCGTGATATGGAGGAAGAGGGCTAAAACTTAAATAATTCCTTACTTAGCTGTTTTTGTTTTCATTCAGTTTGTCATCAACTTAAACATGAAGAAGTTATCACTAAATATAAAAAAAAAATTAATGGAAGTATTCACATATTATTATCGTATAAAGTATAAAATTTTGCCTATGTTGATAAGACATATTGATTTACGACTAAATTTCATAAAAAGAACTTCACGGAATATATATATGTACACACATACATTTTCATTAAAAGATATAAAGTTAAATGAGATAATATATTTTATGAAGAAAATTTATTTAAAATACAATGGAAAAATACTTCTAAAGGAAAAAAAAACTTTTAAATATGACTGAACAATTATTTTAGAATGTGGAGATATTTCTTTCTGAAGAAATGTTGGAAATATTTTAAGATTGAATTTTTCCTAGAAAATATAAGATCATTTGTGAGTATGTGACTTATATACTATTTAAAAAAAATATTACAAGTTAGCCATTAAGGTATGCAGGTTATACAGAAGTTTATTTAAATTATTTGGGAAAATAATTTAAGTTATCTGAAAATATTGGGAGAAGTACTGGTTGTATAAGGAAGATATTAAACCTCAGTAAATATGGAAAAGTTACAAAAATTTGGAAAATTATCTTGATGAAGAGTATTTAAAATTAGATATTTATCTAACAGTATCTGTTAAAAGATTTAAAGTTTTGGAGATAAGAAAAATATTAATTATATTAGTGTAAATCTTATAGAATAAAAGTAAACATACCACATTTAACTTGAACTGTCATTTTGGCATATATATATTGCAACGTTAAGAACCGGAGCATGCATGATTATTGACATCAAAAGTGTGTATTAATGTTTTTACCAGGAAAAAATATACTTCCTGTAATGAACTTATTATCAAGAAAAGAACATTTCATCATAAGAAATTCTAATAAAATTAATATAAATATGGTTTTAGAATTAATTTTTTACTAACAAAATTATAGTAATATTTATTCATAGTATAAATATAGTGTAGAAACAGAAAACATTAAATTATTTACTAACTTAGTAATTAAATTTTATTGTAAAAAAAATATCTTTAACTTAGTATATTTTAAAGTGTGATAATGTGGAATAAACGATAATAAAATGTTTATTTAGATTGTACTCCAGAAGACATCACTAAGTAATTGCCAACAGAAATTACTTATGGTAATAATGTATATTAATAATAGTTTTAAAATGTGTTTGTTATTTTGTATGGATGGATGCATATATAAGACACACACCTACAAATAAGTTATCATTTGTTTAGTTATTTAAGAATATGCATAATTTTAATGATATCGTAAAGATATTTAAACTTAAAAGAAATATAAGTATATGATTCTATTAAAACTGAATTGGATGTTTTGTTGAATAATTTAAAGTGTTAAAAATATGACACTGATTCTGATTGTTTGTGCTAATGTTTGAGAACTATTAAAGAATGAAATAATTTTGTCTTATTAGTTAGTTAGACTGTTATAAAAATGAATTTATTTGTTATTATAGAAATGAGGATGAATTTAGCGATGTAAATTGATGAATTTTAAATGCTAATATCTTAGTTTTAGATTATATAAGACCAGGATAATATTGTATGTAGGGTTTATTTATATGGGAAGAAGAATAAACTATATTGATGTTTATACAAGTATAGCTAACATAGCCCTATATCTTGTGTATATTCATGGCAGTGTTTGTTTTCTATGTGTTAAAGCTTAATGTGCCATAGTGCTGAATGAATAGCCTGGACATTATACTTGGTAGAAGAAGTTATTAAACAAATAAGTTATATCTCAGTTCATGTACACTGTGCTCATGATGGTTAGTTGATAAAGGTGTTAAGTTGAAGTTATAGTTTACCCCATATACCTACTAGTTTGTGTTATTTAAATTTTTGGATTACATTATAAAATATGTTTGTTTTAAAATTGGAAATAATAAATAAGTTTGGAAATAGAGAATTGTTAAATTGGATAAGATAAGTTATGTTGATTAGATTATAGTAAGTGTAAAAATTATAAAAACATAATTTCATCAGTGAAAAAATTATAAAACTTTTATAATTAAAAATAATATTTTTTTTTTATAAAATAAATAGCTGATAATTTAAAAGAATTTATAATGATATTACTTAATTATTAAGAATTTTTTTAAAAGACATACTTATAATGCATATTTTTATTTATGATTAAAGGTAATAAACTGAATCGTGTTGAATGAATGAAAGTAGTCATAAGTTTTTTACAAAAATAATTTTATAACAACACACTAATACATACATGATATTTAAAGTTTAAAGTAATAATTAGTAAGTAGCTTAGTTTGATGGTATGCTATGAATTAAGGTTGTTCACATGAATATTATTGAAAAATGATTATACAGAATAATAAATAATTTTAAAAAACTAAATAACAAGGATAAGTTCATAATAAAAGTATTGCCTATATTTTTTTTTTAAAACCTATAAAGTAATAATATCGAATAACTGTAATAAAAAAGTTATATAATGATATTTAAAAAAAAAAGAAATATTTTATTTAAGAAATGTGCTGTATCTTATGTTTTAAGTCATTTGATTTGTCTTGAAAAAATACCTGAATACGAATAAATAGAATTCTATCAAAATGTAAATAATGTAAATAATTTTAGTGTCAAGTTTGTTAATAAAGTTGTTAAAATTGTTTTATAAGTCTTGCTGTTGACTCAATTTCTTCACATCACAATTACATAACCACAGTTAATTATAATGAAGACATAATATTTGCACATCATAATTTTTTATTTTATTTAAGAGTTATACTATTTTACTGATATATTTTATTTAAAAAGTTTTACTTATTGTATTACTATGATGGTCATGGAATAATTACCAAAGATTTACATTAAATTATCTTAGTAATGATTGCCACATATTTTCAGATTGTAATATCATACTAAATATATTATCTAAGATGCCATATGGATAATAGAAAATTACATTACATTTGAGTATGTGATATCTAAGAACAACATTGTAAATAAAACAGATAAGAGAGTGAATTATAAAGATTAGTATTACTATTTGTTATTATTAATATTATTAAATTGTAGTTAGGAATGGTAATAAATCCCTTATCATACTTGATTACAAAAGTTATAATTATTTTTTTATTATTTTAAGAGAACCTGAGATAATTTGAGTTAAATTAGTTTTGAGAAAGATATTTAAATTAATTTGTTAAAAGTAATTTACTTAATTAGTTTTGATTAAAGACGTAGGAGTACTATAAATGTAGTATTTAAGTAACAAAAATAAAAATAGTATTCTTATGTCATTAAGATGATATCCAGTGGGAGATTAACTTAATGTATTTGCTCTGCCACTTGTAAACTCACTTCATAGTCTCATGATTTGATTAGATATTCATTTATTTCATTCTATATACCAGAACTATATTATTATTTATTAATTAAGTTAATTTAATCATTGATATTCTTAAAAAAATATAGTTATTGTTAATTTAAATACATTTTAGATAAACATATTTATTTATCTGAGCTAGATGAAATGATTATAATTATATATTTCCTGGAGGTGAGGGTACTATATATATATATATATATATATATATATATATATATATATATATATATATATATATATATATATATATATATATATATATATAAAGATAGATAGATAGATAGATAGATAGATAGATAGATAGATAGATAGATAGATAGATAGATAGATAGATAATTTTTATTTAACTAAACCATGCATTATTTTCCATTACATGGCAATATTTTTTCTTTCAGAAGGTTAACCTTGACAATGATTTGTTAGTGAATCAATCCTAGATTTATTATTATAACTTCGTAATAAATACTAACAGAACCTCTGTTTGGCATATAACTTTATAATATTATTGTAAATAACTTATGGTACATTTATTGTTAATAAATGTACTTAATAATCATTTAAATCTAGAATTTGTGTATTTTTCTAAAAGCGAAATTTATTTCATCCTGAATTTTTAAATTGAACAGAAATCTTGGTCAATCAGATAAATAGTCCTCATGCAAATCAAAAAATCTTAATGTTTATGAAACAGCATTCCATAAATGCATTTTTGCGAAGCTGGAATTGCAATTCAAACATTTTTTTTAATTTTGCAATGGGTAGTTATCCATATCTAAGACAGCACATTATCTATTGTTTTTAATAAAAGTATGATAATTAAAATCAGTTACTTTATTGTATTGTTGAGGAGTTGTAGAAAAATATAAAGGGTACTCTTTCTTTCTATTATTTTGAATGACATACTGGGTAAAGGACTATAATGATTTCTAAATTTATATAATTGATTTATGTCAGTATTACTGAGATGAGACACTTTTTATGTAATTATAGCTATTAGTGTGGAATATTAGGATACATTTACCTATAAGAATAGTGTATGCCCTCTACCGTCTACCAGGATGCCAGTCATTTGTTTAGCAACACAATGCACACTAGCATAGTTTCTAAAATGCAACAACAGAATCCTGAGATCATTATTTATTACTTCACGAATTATCTACCTATATATCTAATTATAAATTTAGTGGTGGTAGAAGAAATTCATTATAGTTTATTGCAACATTAGAAAGGAACCTTCCTTTTCGCTCTACAAGAATAGAGTAAATCAGTGTCATATTAATAAGTACTTATGAGCTATGTATATATTAGATAAGACATAACAATTTATCATAAGATGTTGCTTAGAGTGCAAAATGTTTGTAGATCAGAGAAGATGTTTTTATAAAGAAAAATATATTTTATTTTTAAAAAAATATTGCTTGGAAAAAGTGATGTTTGTTTCTCTTTCACATATAGTTATGTGTATTTATAACAATATATTTTATTATTGCTTTAATTTTTTTTCTTTTTGTTAGAATGCATGTCTCTGTAGCTAAGTATAAGATAAAACTAATCAACCACTGAGAATAGCTAGCTGTTTTAACAGTCTCCGTGTCATAAGAGTCTCCTTCCATTTATATTAGATTAATTTTATTTTCATTTCTATCCCTGGTTAGAATATATATATATATATATATATATATATATATATATATATATATATATATATATATATATATATATATATATATATATATATATATATATATATATATATATATATATATATATATTAGTTTTAAGCTTTGTTGGCAGATTATGATTTAAAATAATTAATGTAAACAACCATTTTTAAATGAATATGCGCATTCCATTTCCAAAAGAGGGAGAAAAAGAAATAATCCTAAAAATGAGTAATGTGATATTTGCAAAAAAATCTTTGATTCATAAATACATTGTATATAAAACATATGACTCCAATATTTTTACATGATTTTTTATATTGTTTTTTTTTTTTTTTTAATTTCTTCAAATGAAAATTTTTATTCTAAAATATTTCAATATTTTATGTAATAGTGGTGCTTCACTATATTATTTGATTTCCATATCTTTCCAATGAAAATAATTTAGAATGTTCTTCTTTAAAATGTTATAAAATAATTACTATAATATAGACAAGATTTACCTTTCCCATGAAAACTATATTCAAGTTAGCTTTCTTAACATTGTTTAATCATTTTATATATTCAGTCTAAAAAAGGTGTGATTTTACAATAGTTTTCATTAGAGCATCACATACAACAAACTTGATAACATGTGAATTGGATGTATTATTTGCCACTAAACTTTTATAATTAAATAAAACAATCTTACATAAAATTTATGATGTCTTTCTTTAATTCTGATAGGGAGACCAACTTTCATATCTGTACAATAACTTATATAAAGTAACATCTGTATGTGCTTGAAGCTACAGCCTTAATGAATATTACTTATGCAATCAATGTGCATTTAAATAAATTTATAATTACAACATCTGTATGTAGACATAACTTGTGTGGGTATTTTGCTATCATGGAATACTATATCTTCTAAGTTGTTAAAAGATATAGCATTTGGATGGATTATGTATTGTACCTCAATATCTAATTCATTTTGTCTATTTATAAAACTACCTAGTAAAGTAGTTTGCATTCTCATTATAACAATAAACAAATCTATAAATTTCTGTGTATTTTTTTTTATAATTATTGACTAAATAACTTGAGTTTTTTTGCACATTAATTAATAAACCAAAGTCTTTAATATTGCTTTAAAAGCAATATTAACTTTTGAACTGGAAAAAAGTGTCACAATCAGTAGAATAATGTAACTTTAGAATTTAGGAAAATGATTTGCTTTTAATCAATATCAATTAAAAAATACACAAATCAATCTCCACTATGTTTTGATCTCTGTTGATTTAACTGCATATAAACTATTCCAAAAAATATATACTGTCATAGTAATGGAAAACAATGATAGATCAAGTACTTATTTTTGTTTAACATCAGTTATCTTTTCAAATATCTTCAATAATTATCTTTAGTAATAATATATTTTGTCAGTCCATCATAGAGAAATTGTGTAATTTGGTTAATAACCTAATAATTTCTAACAATGCTAAAGACTGTTTCTATTAACAATGCATTGATAATGATTTAAAATGTTGATGTTATTGAGACATAAAATGATAGCAACTAATGTATGAGTTTTCATCTACATCAAAATTTTATCTGTATTATCATATAAATACACACTATTTAAAAAAACAAAACAAATAATTAAATTATATTTTTGTTCATTAAAATATTATTTAAATAAATGAAATTACATTTAAAACAAACCATAACCTTTCAAATATAAATTAAATATCATTTTCATATTGACAAATATAACATAAAAACTCCTCACAATTTTGTGAAACGAATTAGTGGATTTAAAGCTATGCCCTAATGCACACAATATAACAACTGTACAAAATTATATATATATTCATTGAAAAAATTCAGTGAAAAAATAGACTAAGTTAAAGCCAATTATAAAATAACCTCATTAGATATGGATCACGCAATGACTTTCAAATGGCATTCATATGGGAGGTAGAATGACTTGAAAATTGTTTCCTAAATTATCACTGTACATTTATGCAAATATACTTATTACAAAATACTGATTTATGATACAATCCTTAGCCTTTATGAATGTAATGCAATATAAAGATTCTTTTCATTAATCATTTGGCTCAGAGGTCATCAATCTAATGTTTGCTGTTTGTAATTTTCTATGAATTGTGACAATTTATATTATACATATAATTATTATTGTTGTTTATAACTTTCAAATAAAAATGTTTATTTTTTTAATAGATAAAAAAGATCATAAAAAATGTGATTTTGATAATATTTGCCCATTTATTTAATTTTACTTTTATTATATATAGTATTAGAAAGAGAGATGTGTGCAATTGTAAATTTTAAATAAGCACAGAATACTATTATATATATATATATATATATATATATATATATATATATATATATATATATATATATATATATATATATATATATATATATATATATATATATATATATATATATATATATATATATATATATATATAATCGGCCTAAAATCGGGAAAGTACATTTATCTATATCGTATGATCAAAATATAAAGACAATTGTAACATTTCTATTTACCATTATCAAATTCACTCCACTCATAACTTTGACACCATCCATCTCAGATAAATACAATGATAATTATTACTAATCATCAACTAAACTAGAGATTATCTCTGGCACAAATTTAAACTTTAAACCTCAGTTAAAGATTAATATAACTGATTTTTTTTAATTGTAAACATACACACACATGCAGTTATTCACATTTATTTTTCTCATATGTAATATATTTATAGATATATTAAACAACCTCTATACTTCCATATTCTTATTAAATTCATATAAATAAAGATGGAATAAAATAAAAATGGCTCTCACCATGCATTTTATGGTGAACCAGCACTCATCAGTTGGCCCAGGTCACAGACCATTCAAAGAAGTATGGATAGATGTATGTTGGGAGTAACAAGAAGAGATTGAAAATGCAATGTATAGGTAAGAGAACAAACAGGTGTTACTGACCTCATTGAAAACATTACAAGATTGAAGTGGAGTTGGGCTGGACATATTGTTAGAAAAGATGATAATAGATGGATAATTGCACTTTTAAACTGGATTACAAGAGACTGGTAAAGACCCAGAAAGAGACTACATGTGAGATGGATGGATGAAATAAGAAATGTGAAGGAGTGGTGTGAAAAGAGAAGCTGAAGATCGGAGAAGATGGATTAAACATGGAGAGACCTTCATCCTGCAGTGTATTGATAATGGTTGAAGATGATATATATATATATATATATATATATATATATATATATATATATATATATATATATATATATATATATATATATATATATATATATATATAATATATATCCAGTTCGTGCTAGTCTACCATAAAATAATTATCTAGGAAACAAAAAAGCAAAAAAACAAAAAAAAAATGTAGGAACCTAGATAATTCAAAGATGTGATAGTACCTATGTTCACGTTCATCCCATGAGGATGAAATGTCTTAAATTTACAATAAAAAAAAAACTTTCCTGTTTTCTTTCACTCATGGAAGAAAAATTATCTTCCAATATTACCACTCTTAAATCATCAATCGAGTGATCAGGTAAATTGAAATGTTTAGAAACTGGTCTATTTTCATTTTTATGAAAAACATCACACTTATAGTTGGTCATTCTAATATGTAGACTGTTTGTTGACTCACCTATGTAACGACTCAAGCATCTATTACATTCTATTAAATATACCATGTTTATACTTTTACAATTGGCATACTTGGGGATATACCATTTAAAACCATGAATTATATCTCCCTGAACCATCTCTGTAACAATAATATGTTCACATGAAAAACATCCCTTTCCTGACACAAAATTTATGCCAAAAACTGTCCTTACAAGTATATCACTAAGTGTACATATTTTTATTTCATATACTTCTATACAGTGGTATTGTAATGTATAACATAATATATATTTTTTTTAATTTTACAGTATCAAAAATGAGAGGGGCAGTATAGATGTATATTACAGGGACAATTTTTGTAGAATGATTCTTATTTTATTTTTACTATTAATAGTAATTTTTCAAAAAAAAAAAGTATTTGAAATTTTGATTGAAATACGTTGGTGTGCTTGGTATATACATATGTGTGTGTGTGTTTGTGTAAAAATATAGCCTAGTTACATAAATGTGTTACTCCCTTTATATAGCTAATCTTTACAAATGTAATCTTTCAAATATTATATATTTCTCAATTTATTTTTTCTTTACAGTTTCATGCGTAGATTTATTAACATAAATTCCACTGGTAAAAGATACAAAACAAAGTAAACGGTAATGTTATCTAGGTAGCTGAAATTAAAACCATAGACTATTTTGAGATTAGCAATCTTGAGATCTATAATGAAAAGTTTCGGTCTTTTGTTCATATTCGTCTAAACGCAAAATGTTATTATATATATGAAAAAAAAAAAAAGCAAGTTAAAAACTTGCTAACGCTTGTATTTATGTCAACAGATGGTGTTCTACCCAAAAACACCATCAAGCATATGTTTACATAAACGTCAGAACAAGCATTCACTATCTCTAACTTAAATTCCACTTTCAGATCATGATTTCAAGCTATTTGGTATCACCAGTATAGCTTGAAATCATGATCTGAAAGTGGAATTAAAGTTAGAGATAGTGAATGCTTGCTCTGACGTTTATGTAAACATACGCTTGACGGTGTTTTGGTAGAATGCCATCTGTTGATATATATATATATATATAAGCCTTATTTTACAAAGAGAAAACAAAGTACATCAGAGTTCCAATAGATTGATCATATAGCATCTAATTATTTACAAGTGTTCTTTTTGTTACAATTTATATTTTTATATTATATATGCAAACATTTTTTTTTACTTTGCTAATATTGTTTATTCTTTATCACATATCGTATGTGTGTGCATATTTGTGTTAGCTTTACTTATTTTAATTTTATCAAATAACGTTTTTTTTTTTTTTTTTGAAAATTATTGTTTTGCCAAATACAAAGTATTTTTCTGAAGAAAATGTTGATTTTATTAAATTTAAAACACTAACAAAAAATGAGTAAATATTTACTTTATATATATATATATATATATATATATATATATATATATATATATATATATTCAATTTAAATATGGATATTAGTAAAAAAGAAAGGAATTTGTAAAAATACAATTTGCATTTGAATTTGTGAAAACTAAATCATTGAAGTTGAAAATATTATTTCAATATAAAGAAATAGATTTTCTCCTGCTTTAGTTAAATACATATACAAGATTTTACATGACATTAAAATAAAAATGAGATAAATTGAGCATATTACAAAATTTTATTTTCTTCAAACTTTACTGATAAACGTAAGCAAATAAGTTATCATATAATTATGTTAATAAGGTTCTTTTATTGAAGAAGTAAAATAAATCTATCTAATTATATTTAGAATTATTTCATCTTGTAATTTGCTGTGATTTATAATAGTGAAATAATAATAATAATAATAATAATAATAACAATAATAATAATAATAATAATAATAATAATAATAATAATAATAATAATAATAATAATAATAATTTATTATTATTATTATTATTATTATTATTATTATTATTATTATTATTATTATTATTATTATTATTATTATTATTATTATTATTATTATTATTAATTTGGTGAGATGATAATTACGAAATTTGAACATCAGAAGTGACAGAAACAATTAAAATCAATAAACATTGAATTTTAGTGATCATCATTCTAGCACTGCTTTAATTAGGGAGTGCGATTATATTATTATAGCTTATCTTTAGTAAGGATAATTGTATCTATGATCCACAAATGAGGGAAGGATAAACGCATCTGCAAATCTCATTTCATTCTTACATTATGTTAATTGGCTACCATTTAAAGCCAAATTTTATCTCATGATAAAATTAATAAAAAATCACATTACATAAAATTTTCATAATGTCATATATGTGATTTTCTAATTACATAACTGCCCATACTATATATATATATATAAGTAAAAAATGCAAAAGTTATATATATATATATATATATATATATATATTTGCATATTTTTACTGATATATATATGATATATATATATATATATATATATATATCACTCCCACATGGTAAAGAAATCCAGTAGTTTCCTCTTTGAACTAACTTATAAATACATTAGAGTTTATATTTCAAAATACTCAGTTCAAAATGATACCACTTTGAACTGCCTGCTATAAGATGTTATATATTGAAATACGAACAAAGTCAAACAATGAATTTGAAATTTTAGCAAGCAACGATCTTAACTTTTGCTACAAAGAAACATGTTTTACTATTATTATATAAAGACAAACTAAACATTAGTAACTTTAATCTTTAAACCACTTAACAGAAATGTATAAAAAATAATCCCAGTGAATAACGCTATACTGAAATAAATATACACATATTAAACATTAAATCACTCCACATGGTTAAAAAATCCAGTACCGCCCTCTGTGCACTGGGATTATATATATATATCATGATCATTTTTTTTCAAACATTGTTATTTTAAATGAGACATACAACATTAATTCTGACTAAGACTTTTACTAAAATAACTGATGATCAGATACTTAGAGTAAATGATTTATTTAAACTTAAATAGTTATAGTACTTCATTTTAATATAGCAATGCATTTGGATATATATAATGTTTTTATGGTTATATCATGCAAATAAATATATATATATATATATATATATATATATATATATATATATATATATATATATATATATATATATATATATATATATATATATATATATATATATATTGATAATTCTTCTTGAGATTCACACATTGTTTCATTTTTGCAAATATGTTTTATTATTCTGTATTCTATATAATTTAATAATGATATAGTTTTGGTCACAATTAAGTATCTCATAAACTTGACCTCATACAATTTGAATCTTATATACGTAATATTTTGTGAAAAATTACTCATAAACATTGTAAATGATGCAAAATATTTCAAAAACTTTAATTCGACAAAATATAAGAAAAATATATTGTTTATAGTAATTCATTTGAAATTGTCTCTGTATCACCATTATGATTTCAATTTCCAGATTCATTAAATTTCATTTCTATAACTGGTTTTATATCTAACATGATATTGGCTACTTTAGTAGCAATTCATCTGTGGTTGGAAACAATATACTTTCATTGTGAGTACATCTATGTTTACTTTTTCCTATTGTAACACACTCACACATCTGGGTTGCTAACAATAATATAAGCACAATACTAAATTTTATTTTACACATGAATTACAACTAAATTCACAATTACATATAAGTCACAGGATTTTAAAGTTTGATTATCATTAAATATTCACTAAGACTTACATAAATGTTATATTAAGGCCTATATCTTAATTATCCTTCTGAAATCATTATAAAAATCAACTCAAAAATAATTATGTCTACTAAATTTTATTTTGTCCATTTATTTTTAATATTTAGAACATTAATTATGTGAAGTAATTGCATGCACCAATCCATTGTATATTTAAATTTATAGTTCTATTATCAATTGATATCGCTGTGTTTTGACTGCTAAATACAAATAACAGTGAGTATATACTTTTAAAATTTCAAATGAAAAATATTTTAATACAACCACTTTGTCATAAAAATAAATATGAGCCTAGAAATTAATAAGGATTTGTAAAGTCATACTGGCAATAATATTATTAAAGTTGAATGTGACAATAAGTCGTCATTTAGACTTAATTATCTGATTTGTAATATTGACTTCCTCATTTTTTTAAATATATTCACCTGTATATTATCTATCTATCTATCTATCTATCTATCTATCTATCTATCTATCTATCTATCTATCTATCTATCTATCTATCTATCTATCTATCTATCTATCTATCTATCTATCTATCTATCTATCTATCTATCTATCTATCTATCTATCTATCTATCTATCTATATATCTATCTATCTATCTATCTATCTATCTATCTATCTATCTATCTATCTATCTATCTATCTATCTATCTATCTATCTATCTATCTATCTATCTATCTATCTATCTATCTATCTATCTATCTATCTATCTATCTATATACATTTTTCATTAGTAACTGATGTGGAGCTGGCTTTATTAAAGTGACAAAAATAATCATCTAAATGTTAAGTTCGCAAATATTTTGTACAATATACTGAAAGACTTATTTTGGAAAGTATTAACTCTATAAAACAATGTTTAATATCTTTTTTTTAAATCTTCAATCATTATCATTCATTTTAAATTACTGTTACATATATTGACAAATAAGTTCAGGGACGTGACTAGCTGCAACTTATGTTTGCAAATCTTCACCCATTATATTTAATTCATCAACATGATTACAATATGTGTTTTTTAGGTATATGTCATTCAATATTAAATAGTTTTGGAGATATATTGCTTATAACAGAGTCATTGTTGAGCAAGCTGTGATAAGTATTATTGCCTTAGGAATAGTGATAATCAATATATCAAATTCACTCCTTTATTTTAAATTATGTAAATAAACTAAGCATATATAACAAATAATGCTAAAGACAGACATTATTATCTGTCATTTTACAGTTTATTTACAATATATAATCTCATTATTGTGTGTCATAAGCAATCATTGCATTTGCTAATTTACATCTAATAACTTTGATGGTACCTACATAAATAACTAAACCACTCTTTTAGTTGTGAAGTAATTAAAAAATATTATTTGAATTATGTGTTAATAAAAATGTTAATTCCATGTTTTGTTGTCTGATTGTCTACTAAAAATATTATTTCTTTGTCAATAATTTATTAATTTTAATGCTATCTATATATGACAAGATTTAATGTAATTATATATAGAGGAATATTCTCTGGTTAGCCAGCATTAACAGAAATATACTCATAGTAATAAAAAATGATGTAAGGAAACACATGATATTTTCCAAATAAAGTTTATAATTCTGTTCATCATTTTATAAGATGACTATTATTTAGTATTTTTTATGATTATATAAAAACATGAAGATGTGTCATACCATTAATATTGATAATTTATAGATGTACAAATTGAATTGACAGGAAGGGAGTGAAATCAACTGGTTGTAAAATTTTAGCCTTAAAACAATGTCTAGGATTTATTTTTTAATTCTGAAATTTATGTTATATAATTGTAAGGAAATCAAGTAATATATCATGTGACTTAATTTAATAAGCTTGCATTACAAATGTTATAGAATGATGTCTCCCAATAGCTTTTCACCCTCATTTCAGAATATTCTTATCATTAGAGGGAATACTAGCTCTGGATTTTGTCAATGATGCATTAAGATATTCAAGAAATAAATTTAAAGTTCCAGTTCAATTCCAGCTCTTTATTTAATGGTTAACTGTTAATTAGAATATCTGAAATCTTCAGACTTCCATAATCTGAAATCTTCAATCATCCATATGTCTTCAAATTCTACCATGTAAGTTAAATAACTTTATCAGACTCAACTAAATTTAGATAACCACATATTAGTATGGTTAGCAATAGAAAATCACCAAAGCCAATAACCATAATTGCAAGAAAATCAAGTCATATATCATGAGACTTAATTTGATTAGCTTGTATTACAAATATTATACAATGAGTGTGCCAATCTCTTAACTAGCTTTTCAGATTATCTCTATTCTCAGATCAGTTGCTAGTTCAGGCTTTTATCAGTAAGGCACTAGGATATTTAGCATTATATATAAAATAGTCTAGCCCATCACATTATCTAATGGTTAACTATTAAGTAAAAAATCTGAAACCTTCAGACTATCATGTGTTCAAATCCAGCTATCTAACTTAAATAACTATATGGGACTAAACTAATTTTAGACACACCATATATTAATAGCTATAGCAATATAAAGTTGCCAAAATCTTAAGAGCAATAACAATAATTAATTAATGTGCTGGTTTTGACTTGCTATTTTAAATCTAATGCTTGAATATCCTAGCACCTCACTGATGAAAGCCAGAGTTAGAAACTGGTCTGAGAATACGGATATTCTGAAAAGATTGTTAATATATATATATATATATATATATATATATATATATATATATATATATATATATATATATATATATATATATATATATATATATATATATATATATATATATAAAATAAAAAAATACTGTTTTAAATGTTTGTATTGGATGGTAAACTTCACTCTAAGGCTGAAGACTAAGAAAAATGTATTCAATAAACATATATTTCACTATTTACAAAAAACTAAATAATTATATAAAAAATAGTCTGTAAATAGTTAAATTTATTGTAGAAATTTACTTTGTGCTCAGTACTATAAAGTCTATTTAAAAAAAAAAAAAACATATGGAAAATGGTAATCTATAGAACAATAAATTAGCAGAAGAGTTAAATATAACATTATATATTTAAAACATGAACTGTACTTAATATATAGTCGAATTTGTGGGCAATAATTATGGAGATTTATATGTTTTAATGCATGCACACACAATACTTTAAAATGTGGTTATTTCTATGTAAAACAGCTAGAAATATGTTTTAGTGGAGATTTTATCAATGATAGGGATTTTTGTTCTGGATTTAATTTAGAAATAAAAGAAGAACCCCTCTTTTATTTATAATCCAAATTGTTATAAAGATTTAAACACAAAACAATTAATTTTTAAATTTGCCCAAGTATGATTAAGAAACATAACTTTTTTTTTTAATATCTTATGCATACATTATATAAACAAATTTAAATGTGTGATCATTTTGTTTTAAATAGGTTAGAAATAAATTTTAAGATGCTGCTTCTAGAGAATCTACAAATCACTACTGATAGATCCCACACTAAACCTTTTAAAGCTAGTATTCAAAATAAGCAAATCTAAAAAGTGATTTAGGCTTTTGAATTATTTTTGGAAATTGATAGTTTCCCTAGCAATATTTTTACTCTAATACATTTCTAGATTATCTATATGGAAATTACTCCACACAAATTTGTTTACATAATACATTCATTATGAGATATTATTTTATATAGCGCTATGTTTTTTATACTGTAATAGTGATATTAGCGATTAAACCAATGCACATGCGCGTTAAAGATTAATTATAAATGAATACACTCACTGTTCCAGACACAAGATATATATTTTTTTAGAAAAGATGGAATTAATTCACCCATCCTTTCGACCCAAACATTTATATATGGCAAATCTAAAGCGTATGGAAACGAGAGAGTGAAGATGTTAAGCAATAAATTTAAATTACATTCATTATGCTTGAACGAATGACACTTGCGAAATATTTACAATTTATGGTGCTTCATTTTTAGTTGAAATTAAACATATATAATGAGATATTATTTTATATAGTGCTATGTTTTTTTTTTTTATATATTGTAATAGTGATATTAGCGATTAAGCCAATGCACAGGCGCATTAAAGATAAATTATAAATGAATACTCTCACTTTTCCAGACAGGAGATTAGTTTTTTTTTTTTTTTTAGAAAAGATGGAATTAATCCATCCATATTTAATCTATCATATATAAAAAAGTGATAATCTTTACTTTCATAAATTAATATATACTAATATACAGTTTTATAAACATTAAAAGCTCGTGTAGATAATTTTTTTATTTAAAAAGGTTAATGAAATATAATATTACAAATTATCTATTATTAAGAACAATTCAGAGAGATGAGACATTTCCACTTTCAAGTTTTAACTATCATAAGAAAGTATATGAAGGAAAAAAATATTCAAATAATAATAATATTTTAGAGGATCTAAAAACTTTCAATTTTGTAAAATTATAAGAAAAGTGTAAGGATGGCATAGGTGTAATAAAAAAGTAAATTCTCAAAGATGAAAATATAAATTTAAATTTGTATTATATATATATAAAAAAAAAAAAACTTTTTAATCGATAAAATCTATATATAAAGCAAACTAATTGAATCGGATATAATACGTCAAATTGTTCAAATTATGTATTTTTTTTTTCTTTTAAATTTGTATTTTAAGATTGAATATATGTAAAACTTTGTTTGTGTGTGTGTGCGAGTTGCCTTTTATAGAGATAGTTATAGATTGTCTGTTTGTAATTTCTTTACTAAATATAATTATTATTTTCTTTAAAATGTTTATTTCTTAATAGTTTTTTTTTTTAAAGATGTATTTATTTATTTTTTTATTTTTGTTAGCGTCAATAAATTATGTTTATAAATTCCATTGGGAAAAAACTGTTTCTCCCGCTGTTTCTTTCATTTCCTCATTCAGATTTACTTGTACAAAATTAATCGATCTCTTTGGAACTCTTCAATATATAATTCCGTGTTTGAAAGTATTGAAAATTATATTTCACATTGTTTGAATGACTTCTGAGAATAAAATACGTTAGATTTACAAAAAGATTATTTATGATCCAATTAAAAATAAAATTGTTTGAAACAAAATATAATTAATCAATAAAATGTCATTAAACATTTTACAAAATAGTCATTTTTACTTTTTGTTTTTATTCATAAATTGTGGCAGAGTACTTATATACTATTTTATTTTTTTAATCATGTCATAACTAAATCATAAATTTTTATAATTAATTTAATCACAGCACAAACTTAATTGTGATTAAAACATATATATATATATTAAAGCTCATTAGTGTATTCACTCATTATTACAATGATCACATATTATTTTCCCATTATACTTCTCATAAAAGCCTTTTTAATGGCATGTATTATATGCATAGAAAACTTCTTCTGGGGTAATTGATTGGAAATATATCTCTCATAGCGTCTTCAAACAAAATGGCCTAGTTCTTAATATCACCACATTTAAAATACAAAAAAAAAATGTTAACCTAATCTCTTCTATAGCTGCAAAATTCGATAACAATAAGAGAGTGTACCACCCTTTTATGTATTTACATCTTTTTATGTACAGTTATCTAGAACAATAATAGCCAGAGTGCTAATTTAAATCAGTCTTTATATTGTTTAATGTAAATTGATCTTTAAATAACTGATATTAACTCACTTCTAAAACTCTATAATAAATTAACACATGTTATACACATAATAATAAAGAATATTTTAATAGTAAATAAAAATAATGTCATGTGAAATGTATCAAATCTGATGTGATGTGATGTACTGTAGCTTCTTCTTAAACGAAGTCAAGAATCTCTCAGCAATTATACAGTTTTAGAAATGAGTGAAATATCTCCACTCTATAGATAGAGATTTAATATCAGTTATTTAAAGATCAATTTACATTAAAAAAATAGAAAGTCTGATTTAAATTAGTACTCTGGCTTTTATTGTTCTAGATAACTGTATATAAAAAGATATAAAATACATTAAGAGGCCGTCCACTCTCCTATTGTAAAAGTTATTGATCTTGACAGCTAGATGGCAGTTCAATTATTATTTAATAGACATATGGTAATTTTCACATGATGTTATATTTAGATGTTAAACTAAGGAAAAACAGGCTAAATTATCATTACCTATGATTCACTATAGGTACATAGTAAATTCACCTAAAAGGTGGCAGTGTGAATGAACAATTATTTCCAAATATAAGATTATGGTATCTTTAACCCAAGAGGCTTGACATTTACAAGAGGTTCACAAATTTAATAGACTACTCAAAATTCCTACATCCTTACCCCAGTAATATGTTTGGTGCTCTCAACTGAACAATTTGGCCCCTGTATGTGGCCTGTGTCCACTTTTATTTGCTCAGCCAATGAATGGCATGTTGTCTGTTGTTGGCCATGAGTAATAGCAAGATACAGATATATTATATTGGAAATTCACATTGCCAATAAATAAAGGCAATATAAGAAATATGTTAAAATAAATAATAATAATTAATTGTACCTAAAAGTAGTTAATGAGATTTTGTGCTGCCAACACAAGCCAGTCCAGAAATTAAACATTTAAAACTAATGCAAAAATAAAAAATGGCTAAATTAATAAATTTATAATCCCATTTAATAAATATTTGATTTACAACATCAATTAGATTCTACTAGTGTGAGGTATATTTCAAGGAATGGAATTAATTACAAAATATAAAATTTACTTTTATGGTATATATCTATGACCAAAATTCCTTATAAGGTAAAGTTCCATCTAAAATAATAATTTACAATACAATACTGGCAAACTGAAATAACTATCTATTAAAGGCAAATTTAAAAAGCAATTTGGATTATTATTATGATCACAAGGAAATTAAATATTATTATTTAATCTAATTTTGAAACAGTGTGGTGGATTACAATAACTAAACATTATATTACATTTATTAGATTGAAGATAGGAATAATATCATCAGCACAAACTTATTATAATTAATAAACTTGTTGTTTTGGTAACATGTGTCATATTATATATATATATATATATATATATATATATATATATATATATATATATATATATATATATATATATATATATATATATATATATATATATATATATATATATATGGGCTGCAGAAAGGAGTTTGCTATTAACTGAAAGGAGACTCTTTGATTCCTCTTGGAGGCCTTAAAGGAACCGAGCAGGGCAAATTCCTAATGTCCACTCCATACATTCTTGTCGTTGCAGCTCTTATTACTATGTGATTATTCATATAGTATACGAACATGGATGGGCTGCTCACCAACATGCATTAGCCAGCGTGGTGAGTTTATTGGCATTTTACCTCTGAGTTTAAGATCAAGAAACACCATGGTCTTTCTTCTCAGTGCCTGGTAAGGCAGAATGAATGTTTGTGTAAATGATAAATATTTTTCCAATACATATATACAATTATGACAGACAAAAATAAAGCATGGCCCTTATTCCCAGGAGGCTGTAATGTCACCAACCAAGGCAGTGGTTGCTGTAGGTAATTTTGGTTATGGTAATATAAATGAGAGAGGACATAGAGTTGTAGAGTTTGCAGAAAAAGAAAAACTTTATATTATGAATTCATTTTTTGAGAAAAATGTTAAAAGGAAATGTACATGGAAGCATCCAAATGAAGGTACAGCAGAATTGGATTATATTTTGACTAACAGGAAATACATATTTCAAGATTGTAATGTTCTTAATAAATTTAACACAGGAAGTGATCATCGATTAGTAAGGTGTAAGTTACGTGCTAATGTAAAACTAGAGAGACAAAAAATATTAAGAAAAACAATATTTACAGTTGATATTCCTAATCTTCAGAAACATTCTAATGAATTTAAATTAGAACTTCCAAATAGGTTTCAAGTGTTAGGAGATTTTGAACATGATTCAGATTTGAATGAAATTAATATGAAAATAACTGATACACTTTTAAAAACTGCAACAAAGATAGCTGGTAGAAAAAAGCAGCAATTGACTAATAAAATTTCTACTGAGACTAGAGAATTTATGAAGAAAAGAAGGAATATGAAGATATACAAAAATGATGTATTAAAAAGAATTGAATATCTCGAATTTTGGAAAATGGTATGGAAAAGAGTTGAAAATGATATAAGAAAGTATAACTTTGAAATAGCAAGGAAAGCTGTAGAAGAAAATAAAAGTCTCAAGAATGTTAAACAACATGTTGGTATTGGTAGGAAATTTATATCTGCAATAAGAAAAAAAAGATGGAATTATTACTAAAAAGAGAGATGACATCATCAAATTGGTAGAAGATTTTTATCAAGAATTATATAGTAATAAAGAACAAGTACCTCCTATATCTATTATATCTTACTTATTGCCCAGAATTTTAAATAAAGAAGTGAGACATGCAATTAAATGTATTAAGAAAGGAAAGGCTTCAGGAAATGATGGAATTATAATTGATATATTAAAAGAAGCAGGTGAAGAAATTGAAACAGTTTTAGCAAAGTTATATACCAAATGTCGAAATGATAAAGATGTACTGGAAGATTGGAAGAATGCAGTAATAATATTAATATTTAAAAAAGGTGATAAAGAAGATATTAGAAATTACAGACCTATCAGCCTTTTATCAGTTTTATATAAATTTTTTACCAAGATAATTACAACTCGTCTACAGAGAACTTTGGATTTCCACCAACCAAGAGAACAAGCTGGATTTAAAAGTGGTTTTAGTACAATAGATCATATCCAGGTATTGAGAGAAGTCATAGAAAGGACAAATGAATATGAGTTGTCATTGTGTTTTGGATTTGTAGATTATGAAAAGGCATTCGATTCTATACACATTTCTTCAGTGATTAAAGCATTGGATCATCAAGGTATAGATCCAGGATATTGTCATATTTTAAAGAATATTTACAAAAATGCAACAGCAACAATTAGATTACATAATGATACTGAAAAAATCAACATTGAGAAAGGTGTAAGACAAGGTGACTCCATATCTCCAAAACTTTTTATAGCAGTGCTGCAAGAAGTATTTTGTGGATTAAAATGGGAAACTAAAGGAATGAAAGTAAATGGAGAGTATTTAAGTCATTTAGATTTTGCAGATGATGTAGTTGTCTTTGAAAATAATGCTTCAGAGATGCAGGAAATGTTGCAGGAGTTAGCAGATGAAAGTAGAAAAGTAGGACTAAAGATAAATGTTAAAAAGACTAAAGTAATGTTTAATCGATTTGCTCAAAATATGAAAATAAAGATTGTTTATGAAGAATTAGAAGAAGTTAACAGTTAAAAATACCTTGGTCAGATTATTAATACAGATGGAAACATAATGGAGGAAATTAATCATAGAATTAAACTTGGTTGGAGTGCTTTTGGTAGAAATAACTTGTTACTAAAAGGAAATATGCCTATGTGTTTGAAAGGAATGGTTTTTAACAAATGTGTTTTACCAGTTCTTACTTATGGATCTTAGACTTGGACACTTAATAGAGAGCAATACAGAGACTTCAGACCACTCAAAGGAGTATGGAGAGATGTATGTTGGGAGTAACAAGAAGAGTTCAAAAATGCAATGTATGGGTAAGACAACAAACAGGTGTTACTGACCATATTGAAAAAATTAAAAGATTGAAATGGAGTTGGGCTGGACATATTGCTAGAAGAAATGATAATAGATGGACAATTGAAATTTTAAACTGGATTCCAAGAGATTGTAAAAGACCCCGAAAGAGACCACATGTGAGATGGATGGATGAAATTAAGAAAATGTGCAGGGGTGTTGTGGAAAAGACAAGCTAAAGATCGGAGAAGATGGATTAAACTTGGAGAGACCTTCATCCTGCAGTGGATTGATAATGGTTGATGATGATGATATATATATATATATATATATATATATATATATATATATATATATATATATATATATATATATATATATATATATATATATATATATATATATATAACAAAATGAAATCATCTTTATAACTAAAATATATAAAATAGCATATGCATCACTGCAAGCATGAAAGCAATATATATATATATATATATATATATATATATATATATATATATATATATATATATATATATATATATATATATATATATATATATATATATGTATATATATATATATATATAATTAGGATTACAATCAATAATTTTACATTTTAGTCTTTTATAATATTAACTTTTTGCCTGGCAAAGCAAATTGCATTTCCAATAGGTGTTTGCAATGAATATGCCATCCCTAATAACAAGTAGTTAATATTGATCAATAATTAGTATAATTTGAATATTATAACAAAGAACTTCAATACCATTTGTAATTTATTAAAAAGTACTACTAAAATAGTCACTACATATGAAATAAAATAATAAAATAAAATGTGAATGAAAGACTAAATTTCAATATACAGTTTAGCTGAGGTACATAAGTTAATAGTTTAGTCTCAATGCAATGATGTATTATTTATCCTATCTTTATAGGTTTGAGGGCGCATATTACTTCATGCTACTATGACACTAAATTTAGTAATAGATTTATCAATTGCCACTTCTCTTTGAACTTGATATGAAGCTTTCAAATTTTCATTGCAGTAGTATATAATCAGCCTAAGTTTTATATAAATATATATATATAAGACATATTTTGCGGGTTCATCCATGTTAAAATATTTTAAATACTGATGTTTCGACTTGGTAACGCAAGTCATCCACTGAGTGATAAAAACGTCAGTATTTAAAATATTTTAACATGGATGAATGTGCAAAATATGTCTTTTATATATGCAACCCATGAAAATATTTGTATCAACATTGATATATATATAATGAATGACTATAACAACATGTAAAATTTTTTACAAACGTAATTAAATAATAATTGAACTGCCCTCTTGCTGCAAAGTACGATATCATTTTACAATAAGAGTGTGACCATACACACACACACACACACACTATATATATATATATATATATATATATATATATATATATATATATATATATATATATATATATATATATATACTGGCAAAATCTTTACTCTTAGCATTTGCAAATTTTTATTATTATTAAAATGCAGACAAGACATTATAGACAAATCTAAATTGTCATAATATTTGCAAAATATGTTTATCTCATATCACCTAAGTCAAATCCCAGACCCAAAACTACTTAGTATCAAAAAAGCAGATAATTTGTTATATAAATTTACATTATCATGAATTATAAAATCAAATGTAAATTCAAATAATAATAATAATAATAATAATAATAATAATAATAATAATAATAATAATAATAATAATAATAATAATAATAATAATAATAATAATAATATATATATATATATATATATATATATATATATATATATATATATATATATATATATATATATATATAATTACTTACCATTGAGCCCTCATAACATTGTCTTCAAAATACATCGGACAAAAATTGTATTTTTTTCCAATGTAATTTTAATGGGGAATATTCTTCCATTTACTAGTAAAAAAAATAAGGGAGACCAAAAAATTCAATTTACTTGATCACAAAATTTATCTTAAAATTGTGAATTGTTATGATAGAAAAATAGAACTTACATTTTCTGAAACATAAGACAATGATGAATTTGATGATGTAAAACATGTATGTGTAGAATGTGTATTTTTACCACAATTCTAAACTGAAACCGGATAATGCAAATTTTAAAATTACATAGCACTGTGTTCATATGTAATAACAAACTAGTTAAAAGTTTTCCAGATATGAAGATCACAGATAAATGGTAGGGATTGACAATTCTACAATTTGGTTATACAAAAGATTTTTGAGAATAAAATTGACAGTGAGCATTCAGTTAGATTTAGATATTAGCTATAGATTTAAAGATAAGAAGAAAAATGCATTTTTAGAGTTCTTTGTGTTGACATTAGGAACTTTATCTACAACTTGTTGATGGAAACATGTCTGCTGCTAGCATTGTACTTGGTTGCAGGTGCAGCAGCAATAATTGTTCTTAGGACAGGAAGAACTTTCCAGTTGGAACATCAGGGTAGCAGGTCTGTTACAGGAATGTCTTCCACAACTATTGTGGCTGGGTGTTTTCAGCCCATAGGCTACAGCTGAATATTAACACCCTCTGTGCTTAAAAATCAGCAATTCTTAACTGTCATACACAGCCATTTTTAAATTTAAACTGACATGGATTTGTTTAGCAAATGCTTTCAAAATTTATCTGAGTATATTTCTCATAGAAAAAGGTACCTTATTTATACTTACCTTTCATTAAATTACATTTTATGAAGAATTTTTTTGACAGACAAAACAAGCCATAAACACTTTTAAATTTTATATTTTTAAGTATCAAAATACTCCGCCTTTTATATTATTCATTGAATATGATTTTTTCTAAGATTTGATCATTTATTTTCTGATGAGATTTCAGCAATTGACATCTGGTTAAGTTGTATTTACAAGAAAAAAAATATATTTTAGACAACATTTGTAGTTTTAATAACATTTAGATTTAGTCATCATGCCATTCCAAAACTGATTTAAATCGTATGCTATTTTTAATAAGTGATTTTAAAAATAAGTACTAATTTTAAAATATAATTGACAAAAAAAACAAAATATGTGTACTATATATGTATTATGTGATATGTATGACAAACATAAATACATGCAATTTAAGCAAATTGAAATATAAATTGAATTGTAAATTGAATTAAATTATACATTAAATTACATTACTTTTAATAAATATATTACTGTAATCTATATTACATCATCTACAAAGGAGAAGGTCCAAATATATTAGCATTTAAAATAGTTAAAAGCTAAAAAGTAAATTTAAAAATTTTTAAATTGACACATTTTATTTATTTTTTGTTTGTGTAATTTTTTTTTTTAAATGTACAATGAAAGTTAATTTTTTGTACATATTTTTTTATGTAATTAAAAATAAAAGTTAAAATTGGAAAGAATAAAACACATGTAGATTACAAATCCAGATAAATTAAAAGAAGTCCAAAATTAAAAAGATTAAAATTAAAAAAAAATATTTTTAGGTAATTAAATATGACAGAATTAAGCTAAAGAAAAACTTTGTAATTTAAATTTAAGAAAGAGTGTACAAGATTATTATCTTGTATGCTGATAAAAGGACAAAAAAAAATAGATGGGCAAAAGTTTCAAAAACTGGATCGAGTTATATAATGAAGAGGACAAATTTGATCTAGGTATTTTCTTTATCTTCTGTTTGCATGTCTTAGAGTTGTAGGTTTCTGTGAGCATAACCTGTGGTACTAATATATTTTTACACTGGTATGCCACTTGCTGAACCAAGCTATCACACAAGCATAGAAACGGAGACTTGCGAATACTGTTTTTTTTTTTTTTTCTTGCAATAAAAGAGTCATCACAACCATGCTATTTTTCTCCAGCTATAGAATGGGCCAATAGTTGAAGATGATGGCAGGAGAGACCAATTGAACTTTTTATGAGCTCAAGATCGCCTGAATCTAGACAAAGTTACTAATAAGCTAAGATTATTCATATCCTGATTGTAACTACATTAAGTTTGCAAACAATCCTTTCCTATAAGCTTGTAATATTACTACTAATAGAGACATTTGCAGAATTCTCATCCAAAAACCTTCCTGGAAGAAACATAAGTGAACTTTAATTATTAAACTATTTTAGTTAGTTGATTTAATATCAGGATTAGTGTCTGTATAATCTTTCCAAATAATTAGTAATATATTTTTCATATTTATTTTGTTAGAATAAATATATTTATTTACAAAATCAGCTATTCATTGTACATTATTAATTTTATTGATTTAATTTAGTTTATGAAAACTTGAATATATAATTACCCTTTGCCAATATGTATTAATTAAGCCCTGACAATAGTATCTTTCAAAAAATAACCTTATCTACTGTAAACTATGACCCAGTTTTCTTTTAAAATCATTTTCTTTTTTATTTATGATGTGTGATATGATGGTTTTCAGTGCATTCTTACATCAATCCTGGTGCCCTTATAAAAATAAATAAAAAGCTCATTTTACCATTAGGGTAAATCAAAATAATTGGTAGGCCAGTTAATCAGGAAATATAGCTATATTTTATAGAAATATAAATTACATATTTGCAAGTTTTCTATTCATAGCTTGATTACCCTTTCACTAATATTATGGTGAATAAAACATGGCCTACCAAAACTATCAAAATGGAAAAAAAAATGTTACAATATATTACAGTTAGGTGTGTATTAATCCATAAGAATAATAAGAAGGGAGTCAGGTAATATATACAAGATGAATTAAGAACTAAAATTTAACAAGTAATATATATATATAAAATACATATTTTGCAGGTTCATCCGTGTTAAAAACTTTTAATATCAATAAACTGACGTTTCATCAGTATATTGATATTAAAAGTTTTTAACACAGATGAACCAGCAAAATATGTATTTTATATATTTAACCCATGCAAATCTTCGTTTTAACATATATATATATATATATATATATATATATATATATATATATATATATATATATATATATATATATATATATATATATATATATATATATATATATATATATATATATATATATATGTAATTATTTGTGAATTTTGTAACAAAATATATATTGGGCAGACAGAGAAAACTGCATTAGAAAGAGGTAAAGAACATGATAGAGCAATTAAAAAGAAAGATATGAGATCATGGATTTATATACATTTTTAAATATTGGACATAGAATAAATTGTGAAAAAAAAAACATTTAAGTAATTGAATATATAAAGAAGTATAGTGAGAGGACATGTTATGAATCTTTGTATATACAAGAGAATTTTGAAAAATGTATGAATATAGTTAAAGGTCCTGTAAAATTGGCTGGAAAATGGGTGTTATTAGATAGCTGGAAAATTTAACTTAAGTATAATTATAGGTAAATTATATGTATATATTTATATAGATAATTATCATTCTAATTATAAGTTTAATTTATTAAATATAGTTATAATATGCAAAAAAGAGAAAATTAGGAAATTTATAAATAATATTAAAATATAAATATGAGATTATATAATGTAAATACATGATTATAATTTATAAGTATAATGTAAAATGATGCCTATAGATGGAGTTTCTGTAAATAGAAAGGGTACATATAATGAAGTTGTGGAAAAATAAATATGAAAATAGTGATTATAAAGAAATTGAATTATTGGTTTTTATGCTGTGTTTGGGAAACGATAAAGGGGATTTAGATATAAAGGTTATAGAGTTGACAAATATTACATTGTGGAAATGGGGTAGAGCAGATTATGGGTAAATTTAGAGTGGGCAATGTGAAATAAAGTAGCTAATAGGTTTATCTGGGAATAATTGCTGAGATATTTTGACTTCGTTTAAGGAGAAGCCATAATATCATCATATCACATCACATTATAATATAACTTTGTGTATTTACATCTTGATAAGGCTCCGATGTAAAAGCGAAATCCGGGTTGATAAGGTTTATTAAACATAATATTTTTTTAAAAAAGTTGTCTTATTAAATATTTTTTATTGAATTATTTTTAATATATATATATATATATATCATTTTACTAATGATAATAAAGATAAACATTAATTTTATTATAACTTAACAGATCTATAATGGTTACATAAATATAATAATCATATTAATAATCAATTGATCTAAAATAAATTCTAAATAATAATCACAATAATACGATTAAAAAAATAGCATCATGCAGATTTTGACAACCTCGATAATCATGACTAAATGTAGTAATGATTGTGTCCTATAGATTACTAAAATATTATACTTTTAAAGTTAAATATTTTACTTAGAAGATACCATTTTAAATAGCATTAATCAATCATCACTATGATATTTTATAAACTTTAAAATGTAAAAGTTTAATAATTTTTTACATAAAAAGATACTGAATAATAAAAAAAAATATATTAAGTAGTAACGATGATGTAGATGATGACCATAACAATGATATTGATAGTGTACAGTAGAAGCAATATGGTGACCAACAACTTACTAAAATTTGAAACAATTTATTTACAGCTAATATTGCAAATGCTATAGAATGACTGTGCCTATAACTCTTAACAAGCTTTTCAAAACATCCTAAACTCAGACCAGTTTCTAGCTCTGGTTTTTATCAGTGAACTTTTAAGATAATACAGCATTAAATTTAAAATTCCAGGTTAAGCCCACCACTGTATATAATTATTAATTATTAAGTAAAAAATCTGAAAACTTCAGACATGCATTCAAATCCTGCTATCTAACTTAAATTGTCATATGAGACTTAACTCAGTTTATTATATAACTTTTGTAATAAAGCTTACCAAAGTAAATCATATGATATATCACTTGATGTGCTTGTGATTACAACAAAAATTCACACACACATAAATTATTTTATTAAATTGATAAATATATATATATATATATATATATATATATATATATATATATACAAAATGTTTATTATAATAAATATAAAATTAACAAATGGATTTTTTAGATTGGATCAAATCAAAATCATAATACATCATTGTATTTTAACAGCTTTATTATTTATATTTACTATCTCATTTTAAACGTTCCTTTCTTATTACAATTTATTGCCTTTATATCTGTCATATTTTTTTTATATTTTATACCAAAATAAAATATGAATATGATGATCATAAAGTTACAATTTAACTAATGGTTAGATGACAACATTTAACACAAAGCATAATTTATATGATGAACATTTTAAATACATCAATTGATTAGGTATATTATGTTTGAACAATTAAACAAGTTCCTAACTTTACTAACTTTGATAATGTTCTTTTATTTTATGTAAAATTTGCATGATGGATAGCATTGTAAATCTTTAATTTATAATATGATTGAGAATTTTAACATATTAGCAACATAACTAAGAACAGTAAACATTAAATATGGCATATACCTTCTATATCACTCTGACTTTATTATAAACTAGCAAAATAATATAGTATTATAAAATAATATTTAACATTAAAACAATCATATTCAATATGTTAATATGTTTATTGCTGACACAATTCTGATATATCTCATACTTTAGTCATGGGTTTTTTATCATGACAACCTCTTAAACAGCCTTCAGGAATGATGAAATGAAGTTTGTTGCCACAAGCAATATATTCAAAATACAATAGTAATAAGCCAATATAGATAATTAAGTAATAGATACTAATGGTCATTTCTTTGATAGAAGATGGTTAGATATCCAGGTGTCAATATTTGGAACATTCATAAGAATATAGAGACAAAGAGGTGGTTAATCTCTTATTTGAAAATATACACAATTATTGGGAAAACAATATAAACATTGATAAGTTCAAAGTCATGTGTGTCTACATAATTCACAATGGTAATGACTTAGCAATTCTAAATAGAGTCAAGAGACATACACCCTAATGTGTGATGACTGGATATGACACTAGTAGCAAGCATAACAACATATCAGTTCCCAATGAACAATGATAGCAACAATCAAAATACTAAAATAAACACTCTCACAATTACAAATGTAAACACCAAACAAATAAAATTAATCATAGATTAAAATGTAGAAATTAAAATAGAGATTGTTGATTTAAAAATAATTCATAATGTATAACAATTATCAGTAATATATATCAGTTACATATTGTAATATATCATCATTAATTAATAAACTAAAATTCAAGAAACAATAAAAATTTTCCCTTTCTGCCACATTTGACTATTGCTGCATTATCAATTAAACAAAAAAGTGACATAATAAAGTTTGTAAATAGGGTTAACTATTTACCTTTCTTGTGCTCAGATTGAATGTAATTATACAATTTTATATATTCTCTAGCTTAGTTTCCTTTACTTTTTTAACATGTCAAATGCTTATCCCCTCTTAATACCAAATACACACATGATTATAATAAAATACATCATAATAATAAAAAATATTAACTAACATTTCTTTATATGTCTTCAGTACAAAAAAGAAAACTTGAATTTTACATTTTTGTCTGCAGAATTATTCTTGAGGGCTTTATAATTTTCGTGCTTTAAAACTAATGCCATAAACAGTTTAATATTATTTATACCTTTTTTTCTCCATAAATATCAAGTATAAATATTTTTTCTTGTTTTGGATACACCACTTTTATCACATAAAAATGTCAACATCCACTTTTAAAATCACATATTTCATGTGCATTGAAAGCTATCTTCTAAATAATCATCAATATATTTTATCATAAATATTTGAAGTAATTATCTTGAATATATTTTAGAGTAATCAAAGATGATAGAGACTCCAAATATACAATGATTAATCAAATATTACAAATTACAGAGGAATTGTTATCATTTAAATTAAGTATGCTTTCTTTTCTTTTTTTTAAAAAAAAGAATAAAACGCAAACATTGAAGATTAATGCTGGTTTTAAAGCACTATTGTCGTATACAGTTATATAATTTCAGATTGCAATTTAACTATCTTGTAAATAGTATTTTGTACTTATACTTTTATAACATTAATTCTATAATGAATTACCAATCTTGAATTAAAAAAAACTTAAAGATTATATTATGAGATAATGTTATTTTTATTTAAAGGCTGTGACAATTTTACTACAATTAAATAAATGTCACATCTGGTTTTCATGTAAATTAAGATAATTTATTACTTGCCTATTAATAATTTAGGTAAAAATAATTTTCAATAACTCTACCCTTAATAATCTATTCTTTCATTATGAATGGAACTTAGAGTTACATGATTCAGTATTGCTAATTTAAACATGATTAATAATTTTAATTATTTCCTTTGCATTTAATATGAAGTCAATAGTAGATATATTTAATTTAAAATAAGATTCATTTTAATAAATGTGTTCTTATACCTTTACAAGAAGAATTATTTAAGCAATTAAAATTATATCAATTTTAATATAGTCCACATATAATTTTATCCTAGTATGAAAAGTTCCAAAATTTATTTATATGACTACTTCAAAATTACCTTGCCAACATTTATTATTTATTTTACAGTTTTTATAATTAGCATAATTATAAGATAATTTAGAATAAATACTGCTCACAATTTTCTTAAACTGCTTTTGGTGTTACATAATCTTGGTAGCTGCAACCTTGGTCTTATTATTGAATTTAAGTTTTCAAACTATTCATTTGTGGTACCATGCTTTTTTTGTGGCTGGGAAGTAAATGCAATAAATGTTTTATACATGTTTTATAGAAATATGTATTTTTTAAATAAACTTATATACCTTTATATGATGGGTAGATTCTCTTGACAGTCAAAAATATTTCCGTTATTGACATGAATTAAACTCCCTCTCCAAATTTTTGTAGGCTAATTTATAGCTTTTAAATTTAGGGCTGATTGCAAATCAAAAAGCCAATCAGATTCTTTAATTGTTATTGGAGATATTTGCTAAAAATAGGAAATCCCTGCCTTTTGACCTTGGGCACAATTACTTAAAAGATTTAATAATAAACTAAAATGCAATAAAAGAAAAAAATATATATTTAATTATTAATTATATTGTTTAGCTTAAATTAATTATTATTTTAAGCTTGTTTTTAATTTATTGCTTAACAGTAACATATTAAAATAATTGTATTATTTTATTTACAATGATATTAAACTATATTACATTATAATAATATTTAAAGTTTAAATATTGAAATTGCTTTGTCTGTCAAAACACACATGATCATGCCCAAATACAAATTGGATATGAAATTTAATATCAGTTAAACAATCTGATTATTAAAACACTACACATCACATGATCATCTCTTATGCAAGCACATAATTGTTATTAAAAAGGCAAAACTCTCTATACAGTAGTGCCACCCTGTGCCAAGCAGAGTAATCAATGAATGTCAGAAGGTTTGAACATAAAATCCCCATCTAGTGCCTACTCATCCAATATTCCCAGACTAGTTTCTGGCTTGTGACCTTCATCAGTGAGGAGTCTTGGATCTGAGAGCACTACTACATAGATCTTAGGACCTAGTCTGGTGATATTGGATGAGTAAGCACTAGATGGGGATTTAATGCACAAACTTTCTAGCATACATTGATTACTCTGGTTGGCACAGGATGGCACTACTCTATGGATAGTTTTGCCTGTTTATTCAATCTGATTACTTATTGTTTTAGAGAGGTTCTCAACAAATCAAAATTAGTTAATATCAGAGCACATCACTGATTTAAACAATTGATTTTAACAATTATTATTATAGTTTGATGAAATTTAAAATTTTAACTTCCTCATAATAAAACAGGACTTAATTAACATGAAGCCTTATAATAAGGTTATAATTTTCCCTTACTGATGGAAAGGAAAATTTAAATCTTCACAATATTTTACAACCTTAATATACCACTTACCAAAAAATTGTCTAGGAATTATATTTAACAATCCCAAAAGTTAATAAAAAAAAAATCTTGGACTTCTATATGTCTTTTAATATTACAGATAAAATAAATAAAATAAATAAAATAAACGCTTATTACAGATATTAAATTTAATCCTAATTTAAATTGCTGACAGATCTTTATTAATTGCAAGCATTGTACATTATTATTAGTCTCTTATATCTAAATTAATACCACAAATAAAATTTTTACTACTTTATACAATCAGACGTGTTCTAGACTGTCCAATATGTACATAAGTATCATAATAAAGAATCAGTCTCATCTTATGAGATTTCCTCTTATGGGATTTCCCATCTAACAGAAGATTATTCTATATAATATTGGCCAAGGAATCAATGTGTGCATAAGTAGCACAATAGGAAGAGGATCTCATACTATGATGAAGATATTTTTGCTTTCATGATTTCCTAATTTTCTGAAGATAATATTGGCCAATGAAATAATATACACACTAGTAACATGTTAAGAAGTGAATCTCATCTTAGGGGCATGGTAATTTTTTTACAGGCTTCCTATCTAATGGAAGATCATTCAACATAATATTAGCCAAAGGGTAATCATGTCAGTCCCTATTAATTTTAGGTTCACCTTCACATGTATATTCATTATATAACTTTTTTTTATTTAGGGTTATTTCAGGAAGTTGAAACTTACAAGACCCTGATACCTCTATTGTGATATTATTACTATCATCAGGGTTAAATATATATTTCTTCAAAGATATTTCAGCTAAACCAGTTGAATAAATTATAGTTGTGCTGTCTAATTCTTTAAATCTGTGATTTTGATATATCTGATCCCTCTCAATTTTGCTATGAATATTCTGTATTCCAAAGTTTATATTGTTTTATTCAACTAATTCTACTACACATTTCCTCACTGTGTTTCTAAATCTATCCAAATTTTTATCAACTATTTGTCCTTTTTCAAAAATATGTTTCAAAGGAACAGCTAACTGACTCAGTTTTTATATATATATATATATATATATATATATATATATATATATATATATATATATATATATATATATATATATATATATATATATATATATATATATATATATATTGTAATGGATGTTAAGTCACCATTACAAAAATTATTCTTTTATAGGGGTAAAGAAAAGAAAATAGATTTTTATTTAAGATTTCATTTGTAAAACTTGATTAAAAGTTTTTTTAATGCTTCTACTAATATATATGTATGTGCATGGGAATTATATTTTATTACCACAGTTATATTTGGTTTTTAATTTTGATTTAAAAAAACAACTAAGATTACTTTTTTTGTTAAATTTATGTAAAAGTAAAGTGTACAAATAGATTGCTTTACAGATTTTGGATTTATATTGATAAGAATAATTAAAAAAAAAAGAAAACAAAAAGAAAATAATTTTTCATTAGTTGGTTCCTAGATCTGTAAAGGGCAATTTATTTCATTAATTACATAACTATTGTTAGCTAGATAGAGAATTTTTAAATTTTAATTAAAAAGAAAAAGTTTTGTAATTAGGAGATATGATTCAGATAACAAGTTCTAATCAGGCCTTCAGATTATCTTAGAAAAGCTAGAATACTTGCATCAGTGAGTATACTTGCACCAGCACAGAGACAGACACCAACTAGGAGAGGAGAATTGTGCACAAACTCTGGGACACTTCCACCAACTCTGAGAGATACTTGCACAAACTATTCCTGGATATTCTGAAAGCTGATCCAGTAATTATTCTACCTAGAATGAACATTAAACCTACAGAAATAATATTTTCTTTACCATGATGTGCTAAGCTTCTCGCCAGGAAAGGTTCAGACATCCTGTGTCTTCATTAACTGCCTACAATGCCATATGAACCGGCTCCAAAGAAACCACTAACCAACTCGCCCAAGCCTACCATCAGTGAATCCAGAGCAATGGACTTACCTAAGAAGTCTAGTGCACTATCATTTAAATAAATTATTAAGGTACCTTACATTTTTGCAATTTAAATAATGTTGTCTTAGATTTGTTCCATTTTTTAAAAAATATAAATGTTTTTCAAGTTGTATCTTATGTAATTCAATTTCTGTGTGCTTGATATTTTTTTAATGAGTGCTAGTTTCAAACATATTACTGTCCAACCTATTTAAGTCTTAGTAAGTAAGATAGTAGTTTATTTATAATCTCACATCCCTTTTATTATAGAAAGCTGTCTGGATATTACAGACTATTTTAATTGACTTCTGGCTCATGACCCATTTTATTACTAGTTCTACTTATGTCGTGAAACTTTATTTATAATAGACTATTAAGAAATATAATAGTTCTTAGTTTTATTTATTCAAGCTTCCAATTCGTTTATTAGGGGCACATATGATCGTTTTAACCCTCTCAATAGGTAGATCGTGAGCTCCTAGCTTGTCTCACTCAGAGGGAGGTCAATCGATTGAAAGTAATAACTTTCAACACTCTTTTTATTATTATTGTTAATGTTTTGTAAGCTACCTTCGTATTTCTTCTGTTTCGACATAAATCTCTTTTCCTAACTATGGGTTATAAGCAGGAAGCTAACCTCCCTTGTCTGGCGTGAGATGACTGTATACTTACTAATACTTCTGCTACTGCCAGTATTTTGCACTCATTCACGCACAGGAAATCACTCTCAAAGCCATATAAATATTTTAGATCAATTCTGACGAATGTATGTGTAGTACATAATTTAATTGTGCTTTAACGATTATTATTTAGATTTATGTTTATTTAATCATACTTTTAATAAAATTATTTATTTATTCATTTACTTAGTTGATTTTGCTTTCTGTTGCTACCTTTCCAACTCACTGAAAAAAAACATAGATCTCATTTGCTTGATTGAGCTAGTCTGGCACATTCGATTCACATATCCTGTAACCTCTTAAAAATAAATGTCTAGTTCCAAATTTCGGACTAGTGGCGCCCTGGTGGTCAGTATATGCGAGTCTAAAGCTTTGTCTGGTATATATATATATATATATATATATATATATATATATATATATATATATATATATATATATATATATATATATATATTGTATATTCTGCAAATCTACTTCACAATTTTTTAAAATTATTTATCCTTTCTTTAAATTTCATATTTATGTCCAAAGTTTATGTTTAGGAATACTTTTAGAAATAATTTCTTTTGGTTTCTCCATCTCACATGGATCCAATAAAAAAATGTGTGACTCATCTGTTTTCTAGGTTAGAAAAATCTATTGGGATTATTTCATCTGATTCATTCATCTTAATATTATCCTTTCTAAGATTACAATTTCAATTATAATTATGGTAATTTAATTAACCCTACACTCACAAGCCTGCAACATTGTTTTCATCAAATCACAATTCTGAGATCAATTAACTCATTTAAATTTTTAACTGGACCAATGCTAAGCTAAAACATTCTGCATAACTTGCTTAACTCTATTCATTCAGTAATATACTTTTAAACACATTTCATCCCATTATTCCTGACAACACTACCATTGAACATACTACCATCACAACTTTATCACATAATATTATGCATGTTATTATGATTAATATAAGCATACCACACACGTCAATTGAAGAATAGTATGTAACCATTTAAATCATGGTCATTTCATAAAGATTTAACATTAAATATTATATAACAAATCAAAAGATACCATCAATAACACAATCATACTCATCAAATAATATCAGTACACTTTCTGGATAATTATAGTATACAATCAAAATAAATAATTAATAGTTTCATTATGTGAGTGGCACATTGGGTGCCAATAATTTTAAAGGAACGGTTTGTAGTAAAAGAAAAAAGAACAATAAACAATACAATCTAAGCTAAGCCATACAAAAAGGATACTAAAACTAATAAAAGATATGTATCATCTGCAATAATATAAAATAATTAACAATCACAAAGATATCTATTCAGGAAATAAATATGAGATTAACAAAACGAAATAAATGACTAATGGATGAACATATAGAAGATTAAAGAGATTACGAAAAAGAAGTAATAATTAACAATTATAAATGATTGATAAATAAAATGAAAGAATTGGTAGATTAAAAAAATATTAAGATAAGAAATGGTTAATTTTATAATAAAATATAAATAAATAAAGAGAAATAAATTATGATGATCAAATAAAATGATGAAAGAGATAAAAGAAAGTATATACACATATGAATTATTACAGCAATAATGATGATAGTGAATATGAATATGGAATATTAATTTGATGTTGTAAAATCATTGGGTTCTAAATTTGAATAATCAAGGAAAGGGTTTCAATCTTTTGGTGTATACTAGTCAACAAGTATGTGAAGAAAGGATTCAGATAATGTCAATAAGATGAATAAAGGACTGAAATTTAACAAGTAATATTGAAATTTCAAATTATTCATCAATGATTTGTCAGGTTCACATGAAATTTAAAATTCAACAATTTGTAATATATAGCTGTATTAGCAAAATAGTTTTACTGCTGTATAGATACTAAAAATTTAAAATAAATCAGCCAGGAGGAGTTATTAAACATTATAACCAACTCATTTTACTAAAGATTATTAAGATAAAATTCTAATTTTATTATAACTTAACAAATCTATAATTGTAATATAAATATAAGAATATTAATTGTTAGATAATCTATTATAAAATACTATGTAATATTTTAATCATAATCACAATAATAAGAGTAAAACATAATAGCATCAAACAGGTATAATTTAAATATGATATCTTCAATAATCATGACAATGTTTAATGAATGATTATGTCCTATAGATTAATAAAATAATATACTTTAAAATTAAATATTTTATTTTGGTACTATCACTTTAAAATAGCATTCTTGTATGATACCCACAATATTTATAATCAGTCATCAGAATTATAGTATACAATCTAAAATGCAAATATTTAACAAAATTTCACATAATAAGATAGTGAATAATAAGAAAACTAATTCTATTAATTAGTGATAATGATTTGGATGATAACAATAACAATAATATGGATAGTGTCTAAGAATAGCAATATGGTGATCAACAACTTACTAAAGTTTGAAATAAATTTATTTAGGGTTAATATTTACACACACTTATAAAATCCTTAAATAATTTATATATAAAAAAATTGTACACAATTTTTTTTTTTATAATGAATCTAAAATTAACAACCTATTTTTTATATCTGAGCAAAACCAAAATCATAATACATCATTGTATATTAATAGCTTTATTATTTACCCTTATTATCTTGTACTACACTTTCCTGTCTTATTAAAATTTACTAAATTTATGTCTGTTATGTATAGGTTTATTGTACTTTATATCAAAATAAAGTATGATTGTGATGATCGCAATGCTACAATGTAACTAATAGTAAATTAACAACATGTAACACAAAGTACACATCGGATGATGAATATTTTAAATACATCAATGACTATGTCTATTATGATAAACATAGCAAAACTCTCCATACAGTATTGCCACCTGTGCCAAACAGAGTAATCAATGGATGCCAGAAGGCTTGTGCATAAAATCCCTATCCAATGCCTACTCATCCAATATCCCCAGACTAGTTTCTGGCTTGTGGCCTTCGTCAGTGAGGAGCTTTGGATCTGAGAGCACTGCATCTAGATCTTAGGATCTAATGCAACCCTCTAGCAACCACCTTTTATCTCTACTTAACTACAAAACCATGAGAATGAAATTGAAAACACAAAAAATATTTTCAATCTAAGCTCAATAGCTTATATATTCATATGGGTCTGAACTCAGTTCAGCTCCCATACATTTTGGTGTCTTTGGCTCTTTTACAACCATAGCCACCACTATCCTATTAGGCAGGATTGGTGTTAAACTAGTCTGGGGATATTGGATGAGTAGGCATTGGATAGGAATTTTATGCACAAGCCTTCTGGCATCCATTGATTACTCTGTTTGGCACAGGTGGCAATACTGTATGGAGAGTTTTGCTATGTTTATCAACAATTAATGTGCTAGTATAGGAAATGTGATCATGTGATGCTTAATGGTTTAACACCAATCCTGCCTAATAGGATAGTGGTGGCTATGGTTGTAAAAGAGCCAAAGACACCAAAATGTATGGGTGCTGAACTGAGTTCAGACCCATATGACTATATAAGCTATTGAGCTTAGATTGAACATATTTTTTTGTGTTTTCAATTTCATTCTCATGGTTTTGTAGTTAAGTAGAGATAAAAGGTGGTTGCTAGAGGGTTGCATTAGATCCTAAGATCTAGATGCAGTGCTCTCAGATCCAAAGCTCCTCACTGACGAAGGCCACAAGCCAGAAACTAGTCTGGGGATATTGGATGAGTAGGCATTGGATAGGGATTTTATGCACAAGCCTTCTGGCATCCATTGATTACTCTGTTTGGCACAGGTGGCAATACTGTATGGAGAGTTTTGCTATGTTTATCAACAATTAATGTGCTAGTATAGGAAATGTGATCATGTGATGCTTTATGTCTATTATGTTTGAAAGATTAAGTGACTTCCTAACTTTATTAACTTTGGAAATTAGCCTGGAAATGTTCTTTTACGCTATCTAAAATTAGCATGGAGTCATTAAATATCTATAATTTGCTACTCAGTATTCTACAATGAATTTTTTATTTAATATGGTTGAAAATTTTAATATATTATCAATTTAACTACGAACAGTAAATACTAAGTAAAGTATGTATGTGTTATATCATCTTGAGTCAATAATAAAGTAGCAAAATAATATAGTATTAAATATTAATACTTAACCTTAAAAATATCATATTCAATATATTCATTTGTTTAATGCTGATGAAATTTTGATATATCACATACTTTACCCAGGATGGTTTTATCATGAAAAACTGTTAAATATCAAGGACTAATGAGTTGAAGTTTGAAGCCACAAGCAATTTATCCAAATTATAATAGTAATGAGCCAAGATAGATAAGTAAGTAACCTAGACCACAGTCATTTCATTGACTACAGAAGGTCTGATATCTATATGCCAATATTTGGAACACCCATAAGGATATAGAGAGGATGGGGCAGTCAATTCTTTTTTATAAAATGTACAAAATTATTGGTAAAGTGGCATAAGTGTTGATGAGCTCAAAGTCCATGTGTATATATGTGATTCACTCATGACAAAGACTTAACACTTATCCATAGGATCAAAGGCACTTTTCCTAATGGGAGATGACCTGGATATAAAACTAATAATACACATAGAAACATATCAAGTCCTGTTCAGCTAACTTAGCAACAATCAAAATCCTAAAATAAACACTGTTTTCATTACATGGGTAAACACCTATCAAATTAAACTAATCATAGATTAATAGGTAAAAATTAAAACACTGCTTATTGACTCAAAATTAATTCATAATCAATAACAATTAGCAGTAATATATATCAGTTACATATTGCAATATATCATAAATTCTGGATACACCCAAATTCAATAAACATTAAAATTTTGCCTTTTTGTGTTCTTTGACAACTGCAGTTTTCCAATTAAACAAAAAAAAACTAAAATGGCATGATGAAGTGTATAAAGAATCATAACTATTTATATTCCTTGTGATCAGATTTAACTTAATTTACACTTTTAAATATCCTGTACCATGGATTATTTATTTTATTAGCAAATCGACTGATTAGCACTTATTAAGACGAAATATATACAATATTATTATATAATACATATTAATAAACAACATAATTAACTAAGAGCTCTTCATATGTCTTCAGTAAAGAAAATGAAACTGAATTTCACATTTTGCCTGCATAATTTCTTTTATGCTTTTATAATTTTTGTTGCTTAAAACTAATACCATAAACACTTTAATAATTCTTACTAAATTTTCTTTTCTGTAAATATCATGATTAAATTATTCTTCCTCCTTGTTAATATACCAATTGAATCATAGTAAAATGTCAACATTTGCTTTCAATATCAGATATTTAACGCATATTAAAAGCTATCGTCTAAGTAATCATCAATATATTTTTATCATTTATCAAAAATATTTGAAGTAATTATCTTGAATATATTTTAATGAAATCAAAGATCTTAGATGCTCCAAATATATAATGATTAATAAAATAGTACTCATATATAGAGATATTGTTAAAATGACTACACTTAAAAAAATAAATTATATTTACCACTAACATTTATTAATTTATATTTAAGTGTCAAATTATTTTATATTTCTTTATTTAATAAAATAATTCTAACTCTTTTTGAATAATATTTTATAACGCAATTACAATCTCAGGTTATTATTTTTATTACTATTGAAATAAATACATCAATTCATATAACTACAGGTAATGAGATATTTTACGTGCATCTAGCTATTTAAAAATAATAATCAAGATTACAAATATACTCACTAATCCTTCTTTCTAAACTTATTATCATAATTTACTTGTAACCTAAATTAAAGCTAAATTCCAATTATAAATTAATGATAATAATTAATATTTATTATCATAAAATAAATTTTAAATCATCTCTTATATATTATATCTTATCATTTTTATTTTTAATATAGTCTTATAATTATCAATTTTCACTATGACCATTGAATTAGATAAACAAAAAATTGCATTATTCAAATTTTATATTCAAAATAAAATATCATTAACAGTAAACTTATTATTCATAATTTCATTTAGATTGTGCAATAATACACAAATATATTTAACTATTATAATGCATGGATGGTTAGGATGATGTAAAATGACTTGGATATAACAAGGAAAGAAACTGAATACACTTGGTTAATTATAAAACAACATTAACAATTTCTTATAACAATATAATATTTCAAAAAACAATACAATTATTATATTTAAAAAAAATTTGAACATTATAAATTTTTTAAAAAAATATTCATAAGAAATGTAAATAATTTACCCTTCAAAATAATTTTCTAATATGAAATAATATATTTCACCTTAAATTTAATACTATTAAAACTTTTCAGTATATTTCTTTACTAAACATACTAATAATGTAAATAACTTATAAATTATATTCTACATTTTAATACAAACAACATATTTTTCTATTATGATTAAATTACTTAAATAATCTACAATAAAATAACTTCATTATAATTCTATAACTTGTTATATACACTATGTTTATTTTTTATTACAAAATAAACTTATAACTATTTCAATAGTAAGTATGGTTTAGTATTCATTTATATTATTGCTAATATTGTAAATCATAATTAGACTTTATTATTCATTATTACATTTCATACCATTCCAAAATACACTCTATAATTCGATCTCTAAAATATTTGGAATATAATAATAACATTTATCAAATCTTTATTTTAGAATCACTATTTTAATATCTCATTTATTCAATATTTAACTCTTTTTGCATTAAGTAAATTTTTGACATTACTTGAAAGTATAAATGTTATTATTCCCTCAACTTTACAATTATCAAATATGATGTATGGATTAGTGTAATAGTAGTGATTAAAAGTGAGGGATTGTCATCTTCTAGAACTATGAGAAATAATGATAATATGGAAACGTAACTTACGGTCGCATTTCCTGTGTTTACCTTAATTTATTTCTTGATTTGGTTTTAAGCTCTTACAGATTTACAACATAATGTTATTTTCCATGTATCACAAAACATATAGACTTACTTTAACTGTATTTCCCTTAATATTAAATATCCTTATCACTATAGGATTTCCTAATAACTACTTTTCTGAACCACAGATTGTCTGTCAAAATACTGTAAAAATCCTGAAAACATTGTAAATAAACACTATTTATTATCATAAAAATAATATCTAGAAATATCAAAAAGATAAATAAACTAAACAAGTTATTTATAATATGCAACTGATCACAAGTAATACATTTAATTACTTATAACTTGTTCAGAAATCAATTATTCATACAATATATAATTATATACATATAATAACTATTAAAACCAGTCAATACTTAGACAATCTCAATTTAGATAACAATCAAGAATTTGAAACTGCTGTCAAGGCAATCTCATTTGAGCATTAGAGTTGGAATCCCACTTTTATTAATGGTCTCATAAGTTTTTATACACACTAAAGAATGCAATGTGACTACAAAGATTGAAATTATTGATATAAATAAGTTGAAATAAACCTCTTTAAACAGGTAAATATAACCCGTTCTGAATTCAGACTAATAAATAGTCAATGGTAACATTACTAATTGCCATTATAAAGTCCAAATTGCACTCAAAATATTACTTAAATAATAAGTATAATAATAACTATATTCATACCTCCACTGAATTATCCTCACATCAATATAAACATAAAAAATATGATATTTATTTTACCCAAATTTTAGTTTGTATTATTAAATACCAATATCTTATATTAAAGATAATAAATAACCATTACATTAATCATATATTACTATGATTTTTATAGACAATTCTCTAATTGTCTTAATTTATAAATGTAAAAAAAAAAAAAAAAAAAAAATTATATCAAATATAAAATCCTAAAATGTTTTAAATCTTAATACTACTATATATTAAGAATCCTTATAAAAATGAAAATTAAATTATAACTATACTTTAAGATTATGAAGTAAAAACTTTATAAATGAATAACTAAAAAAACAATAAATAAATAAATAAATCACCAATTCATTTAGCTATGATATTTATAACTTAACTTTGTAAACATTGTTGGTAATTTTGTGAGAAATTAATGTATCAGCCAGAGGGGGATAACAACACTTAAAAAATATTATCTTATATTCAATTTTACAAGTCTGAAGGCAGGATATGAACATACATTGCCAAGTAAATGGCCTAATTTCATTAATTTATCTACATTAATACATATGCAATTTATCCACTTTACTCTGAACACTTTTTAGCAAAATAAGCTTTTTATTTTACATATAAGCATACACAAATTTATGTTCCAACTGTTCTGCAGCCTTCATCAGAGTTATAACATAATTTACAAACTGAAATACATAAATAATACCATAATTGTGTAAACAATAAATTAATAAAATAAAAAAAAAACATCAAATATAACAAAACATAATAAAACTAAAATAAATATAAATATAATCAAACACAAATAAAATAATTCAGATAATATAAAATAAAATAAATATGCAATATAAATATAAAATAAATAAATATTATACATGCTTATTCCTGATTATATATATATATATATATATATATATATAATCATGTATATATATTTATTTATATTTATATTTATAAAACTATATCAATTGAGTTTAAATGAAAGAGTAAAGGTTCATAAAAGTAGAGTTAAAAATAAATATCTTAGTTCTGCTTTGTATGTCCATGAAAAAGATACAGGCCACACTATTGATTTTGATGAAGCTAAGGTTGTCTTCTTTGAGAGAAATGAAATCAAAAGAAGAATTAAAGAGTCTTTATTATTGAAAATTTATGATTCTGAAGCAATTAACTTATTTAAGAGTTCTTTTAATATTAAGGGTTAATGGGAAGTGAATGGATTTGTGGGTAGTTTTTAATAGTATATATAATGTGTGTTTTTTTTTTTTTTATTATTATTTCTTTACACTTGAGAAGTCTGCTTGTAGCAGTGAAACCTTAGGTTGTGTTTTAATATTATTTTTATTCTGGTCTGGTTTAATTTTAGATTTGGGGTAGTTTTGATGATTATATATATATATATATATATATATATATATATATATATATATATATATATATATATATATATATATATATATATATATATATATATATATATATATATATATATATATAGTTTCCAACCAGTAACCACCTAAACATTTTCAGTAAATATAGTAACCAATATTTCTAACTTCTGTCAAGGCAACCTTCACACTTTTAATAGCAAGAATGGAAATATATATATATATATATATATATATATATATATATATATATATATATATATATATATATATATATATATATATATATATATATAGTACCCTATTGTTAAGGTCAGACATTTGAAAAACCCTTTTTTTTAAAAAATTATATATTAGGAGAAATATAGTTATTATTATTATAATAATATCTAAATAGAGTTAAAACTTATTAAAGTAAATACATAGGAAGTTAAAAAATACTTTGAAGCTGTTTTAAATGTTATAATTGTAACATGAAAGCATAATAATTTTATGTTGTATGACTAAAATAAATGGTATTACTTATATTTAAAAATATATATTTAATATCCTGCTAAATACACCTTTGAAAATGCTAATTTTTAATATAATGTCTAATATAGCTGAATAAATTACTAAAATTATCTGTAAAATAGGTTAAAATAAATGTAAAAATTATTTATTAAAGTTATTCATATTTTATGGTGTATCAAATGTTTCAATTTTAACTATTGTTATAAAAATATCAAAATTTACTATTCCAAAATTTTATTGTTATATTTAATATTTTTTAATATTTATTATTTTTAGAATTATATATTCATTTGGTTTTATTGTATAAAGTAAGTTTTAAAATTGCAACATATTTGTCTGGAGAAGTAGATGATATGTCTGTTGATATGCATGTCTTATGCTTGCATGGTTTCAGAGAATGTTTTTTATTACATTTTAAAATTATACATAAATGGAAAAAAATATACATGATAAGATAAATATGAAATAAATATTATTTAATTTTTAAAAAATATTCTAAGTTAACAAATGTAAGCTAAAAATTGCGACATTTAAACTAAATATTTTTATGATTTCATAAATTATTAAACATTAATAAATTGTATCATTTTAAATATTTTCGTTTTGTTATAAAATGAATTATTTGTATTAAATATTTATTATATTTATTATTTATAATGATGACTCATAATTTTATTTCCAATATTGAAAAGTACCTAATTGAAAAATATGTAAATGAGACTTTAGTCTGATTATTTTTTATCCAATTAAATCATTTAGAAAGCAGGTATAAATATTGTATGTAATTAATTGGGGGGGGGGGCTTTCTTATAAAATTGTGTTTTTTTAAAATAGTTATTGTGATAAATAATATCAAGTTATATTACTATAGACTAATAATATATTTAAGCTAACAGTCAATTATTTAAAGTTTTAATATATTGTTGTTTTTAAAAAAGTAACAAAGGATTAAGAAAACTAAAATTTAGTTCAATAAAATGTGCAAATAAACCCATTAATTTTACTATCAGTGGACTATTCTAAAGCTTAATTGAAATTTGTTGATAAATTATGGAACAGGGACCTATGGTCTCAAGTATGGGAAGATTAGCAATGAAAGACTGAAGAATTTATAGAAGCACAGTTTTTCTAGTGCTATATAGAAATTTAAAGATTTATTTCTGCAGAATATTTCAAAGTTGCAAATAAATATTATCCAGAGGTATGCTACATATTGTGAATATGTTTGCATTTATAAAATTTAAAACATTGAAAAAAACTTAATTTAAGGTGAAATTATTGGAAAAGACAAAAATGGCATTTTCTTTTGAAATTTATAAGACACCCAAGATGAACTATAAAGTATTTTGCTCTCTCAATAATATTTGTGACATTATTTTGAAGGATTATAGTTTTAAGAAAAATATTTATCTATAAAACAAAATGTGTATTTGGACATTTGGAGTAAATTATTTGAAAAATAAGTGCTATAAAAAATGTAATTGCTAAAAAAGTTATATTAAATGATCAAACATTAAAATATAATTACTTGCTGTTCTAATTGCTATGGTTTTATTCTTAAAGAAAAGAAGAATGGTCAATAGAAGGGGAGAAAAGTTTGAAGTAGAAAAAAACTTTGGACAATACTTGTCAACTAGCAACCATGCAAACCCCCAAGTTACTAGCAGAACTTTTAAATAAGGACTTGCATGAAGATGAGAAATGCATAACTATAAATTTTGTTATTAGTTCTTATTTATTAATTTAAAAATAATAACATTAGAATTATATTTTATTTTGGGTTACATGACATGCTGCACTATTAGAAACTTTTAATTATTATAATAATAATTTTAAAATTTGTTAACAATTTTTTGTATTATTATTATTATTATTATTATTATTATTATTATTATTATTATTATTATTATTATTATTATTATTATTATTATTATTATTATTATTATTATTATTATTATTATTATTATTATTATTATTATTATTATTATTATTATTATTATTATTATTATTATTATTATTATTATTATTATTATTATTATTATTATTATTATTATTATTATTATTATTATTATTATTATTATTATTATTATTGCTATTGTTACTGTTACTGTTACTACTACTACTACTACTACTACTACTACTACTACTACTACTACTACTAATACTACTACTACTACCACCACTACCACTACTACTACTGGACCAGAAGACATCAAAATGTGATATTTTAATCACATAAATAATTTAAATTGTTTTAATTATAATATGGTGTATATTGTTTAAGAATTACTTGGAATTTAAATATTCATATCATATTAAAAGAATGAATGGATATATGGAGGTGTGAATTAATAATACACACATTTTTTTTATTAAGAGATATAAGTTACAAATAAAAATATGTATATATTGTGTTTTTATATTATAAAGTTGAGACATTATGAATTATCATAATTATGTATATTTTTTTGCTAAGTAAATAATAGTATATTTATTTTAAACATATAAATATTGATTGTATCTTTTAATCAAAGTCATTTGTATTTGCGTCTAAGCTTAAGTATGTTTAACCACTTCTTATAGTATTTATGGTTTGATAAATTAATGTCTTAACTTTGTTTATTATTGGGAAAATTGCTTAGTTTATTTTATGATTTAGATTGGTTATATCTATTTGAAATTTTTAGATGATACTGAATAGAGGAATAGCATGTGTCAAGAATATAGGATAATTAGCCTATATTATATTGAAGTAATTGTTATAAAAATGCAGTTAATGTGGCCCTATATTATCATATTTATTTTCATGGACAATGTTTGATATTTGTATTTAGGGTCCTGTAAGGGCTGAGAAAAAAGCTGAGACAGTATTTCTCATGGTATTAGATTAAGTTAAACCTATTGCTTCATGCTGCTTTCCATGTGGATTAATGAATTATTTTTCTCTATTTAGTCTTTACTCTAGTTATTCCTTCATGTCCTATACATTATATTGCTATCTTAATTTCAGTAGTAATGCATCGTGGAGTTTAGTATCTGAAAGTAGAATAATGAATAAACTTAGAATGGTGAATTGTTTTATAAGAAAGCAAGATAGGTTTTGAATTAAATAAAATGTTATAAAAACATATTTATAAACAACAAAACATAACACTTATATTAATTATATTAAAAGCCTTTTTCGGCAAATTTATTTTTTGCCCTTTTCAAACATGTCTTCCAAAAATACTACGACTACATATACATAGCGACATCTATGTTAATACATGATAAGTAAAAAATAAAAGACAAAAGAATAAAAGAAATATACAATTAGTATAACCAATTCATATAGAACAGCTGAAACTGAATTGGACAGCCTATATTATCATATAACTTATACAACTCTACTATAATTTAAATCTTCATTTCGTAAAATGCATTCCAAACAATCATCCACATCAGCTATCTATCCATTCTTTTTTCATCAACCATTTATTATTCATTCCAATAGACGCCTTATATATATTCATACAATTAGTTTTATTATACATAATATAATTTGTTTCATATAATCTGCGTCTATTAACATCTTTTATATAATTTAAAGCCCTTATACTATCAGTACAATTAATTTTATGTCCAGTTTGCAAATAATGAACATATAATGCTGACTTATCATCTTTCCTATCGATAGCACCATTATGTTCCTTAGCTCTTTCGCTCAATTGCTTTGCTGTCTGCCCATAATAAACCATATTACAAAATTTACAAGTAATTTTATAAACCATTCCCCTTTTATATTGTATCTCATCTATTAACCTATAATTAGTTATTAACTTATCTAAATTTCTACTATTGGCCCATCCCACATTAATATTTTCATCCAAATATTTTTTCCTTTTTTTACATAAAATTTTGTATACATTAGGTAAATATGAAATTTTAATCCATTTCTTCTTATCTTTATTATCAATTCTCTTATTTCTCTTTTTATAATTTCCTATAAAAATACTATTAATATGTCTTATCCCATATCCGCATTTTACATAATCCTGTTTAAATTTTTCTTTTTGCAATTTAGCAAAATTTCTATCAGTGTTAAATTTATCATTTTTATATTTAAAATTCTTTATTACATTCATCTTTTGTATCCATGGCTGCCTTGAATCAATTGGTATAATCTTTTTCTCAATTTATCATCTTTAACAAAATGCCTAATCACAATATTTCCATCTTGACTTAAAAACATCTCAATATCTAGATATCTAATCTCATTATCAATTTCCTTCATAGTAAAACGGATATTATCCGCATTATTATTAAACTTCCTAAATAATTTATGTACTATCCTTCTATTCCCTATTACTAAACTATCATCGACATATCTAACGTAATATATTACTTCTTTTTTAATTATACTTCTTGTTATAATATTGTTTTCCATATCATTAATAAAAACCGATGCCATTAACCCACTAATTGCAATATGGTTTATTATGGGCAGACAGCAAAGCAATTGAGCGAAAGAGCTAAGGAACATAATGGTGCTATCGATAGGAAAGATGATAAGTCAGCATTATATGTTCATTATTTGCAAACTGGACATAAAATTAATTGTACTGATAGTATAAGGGCTTTAAATTATATAAAAGATGTTAATAGACGCAGATTATATGAAACAAATTATATTATGTATAATAAAACTAATTGTATGAATATATATAAGGCGTCTATTGGAATGAATAATAAATGGTTGATGAAAAAAGAATGGATAGATAGCTGATGTGGATGATTGTTTGGAATGCATTTTACGAAATGAAGATTTAAATTATAGTAGAGTTGTATAAGTTATATGATAATATAGGCTGTCCAATTCAGTTTCAGCTGTTCTATATGAATTGGTTATACTAATTGTATATTTCTTTTATTCTTTTGTCTTTTATTTTTTACTTATCATGTATTAACATAGATGTCGCTATGTATATGTAGTCGTAGTATTTTTGGAAGACATGTTTGAAAAGGGCAAAAAATAAATTTGCCGAAAAAGGCTTTTAATATAATTAATATAAGTGTTATGTTTTGTTGTTTATAAATATGTTTTTATAACATTTTATTTGATTTCGAAGGATTAGTACAACATAAAAAACGAAAAGGAAAAAGGTATTTTCCGTTTTCTTCTGTTTTAAGTATCGTTAGTTTTGAATTAAGTAGAAATGCAAGTGATATTGAATGTTTTAATGCTGATGATGAACAAAATAAAGGAATCATAACTATTCCTAATATATTTTTCAATTTTTTTTTTTGATATTTTTTGATTTTTCAAAAATCAACAAATGTTTTTGAAATAATACATATTTTACAAAGAAATAGCAAAATGATAAATGTGATGTGTATTATAAATGCATAAATTTTGCATTTAATTGGTTATATTTTATGTTTTTTTTTAACATGAACATATAATAAAGCTTAGAGTGGTACCAAGCAAATTATTTTATTACATATACAAACATTGTTTTGTTGCTTTATATTATATTAACATATAAGGAATCTAAAATATATGTTGATTGATAAAATATTATGCTAAATATTTTTTTTTATATTTATTGGAAGTAAAGAAGTAATATTTTCTTATTCATTTAACAAGTAATAGACAAAATATAATATTGCAAAGTAAATGATAGAGTTTAAATATTCATACATGACAAGTATTCCGGAATAAAAAAGTTCATAAGCTGGAGTGAAGACTTACATATTAATGAATTTTGTATTGGTAATCTGTAAGTTAATATTTTTTAGTTTAATTTTGTATATATTTTGTTTTAACTTTAGTATCGTATTTGGTAGTTTTTTTATTATAAATTGTAAATTTACTGTATAAAATTGTTTTGTTAAATACTATAAATTTGTTAAAGTTGTTTTATAAAACTTTTGTCAGTGTTCCTATTGATCTATTCACTACAACAAGAACTGATCCACATAACTCAAAAAATAAACATATAACATATTTTGAACATTATAAATAGATATAATTTAATAAATGATAATTATTGTTCAAAACGTGATACAGAAATATCACATAATATAATATTATTTTTAGTCATAATTTATCACTTAAATTACTGCTATATGATTAAGTGTATTTTATTTTGCCACATATTATTTAAATTTTATCATAATTTTAAAATGCCACATGATAAATAAGAGAATTAGATGATGATGATGATGATTATTATTATTATTATTATTATTATTATTATTATTATTATTATTATTATTATTATTATTATTATTATTTAAGTGTAGATAAGAATGATGCAAAATCCCTCATCATACTTGGCTACAAGATTTAAAAAAAATTAAATTAAGGATGTTATTTAAAAAACCTGAGATGATATATTTTTCAATAGTAAAAATTATAATCTATTAATGTTATATTACATTATTTGTAATATTTTTATAAGTCTTAAGAATGCTATAGATGTGTATTATTATTTAAATAAAAAGGGAGGGGTAGTATCATTGTGCCATTGAGATTATGTTCTTAGGGAAATGTTCACAATGTAGTCCAACAACTATACCTTTCATCAAATGTGTCATGATTATTATTAAATATTATTTATTTATTTATCTAATCGAACCCTATATTCTTTATTATTATTTTGAACTTGTCTAACAGTAAAATTTATTTTAAGATAGTATTAATATGCGTTTCTATTATATTAAGATTTAGAGTTTTAGTGGGAGCGTTATTATTCTTTACGTATATTTATATTTTCTTCTTGATAAACCAGAACATGAGGGTACAATATATAAATAAATATATCTATATATACATATTCGTGAACAATTATTAATTTAAATATATTATTTATTTATTTTATTTTTAAAAATAGGATAATTACTTCTATTCCTTATAGACAAGCTTTAATTTTATTATCCACACATTAATAAAATACTTATTAATAAAATATTTATTATTCTATTTTCATATAATTCTCAATTCAAGCTTAATTCAGTTATTAAGAATATTCTTTGTAAGTTTTAAATCATATAATATCAAATATTTTCTTATTCATAACAAATTAAAGTTTAACTTTATAAGGAATAGAAGTAAATAGGAGGTTATTAAAAATAATAAAAATGAATAGTAGATTTAAATTAATAGTTGTTCATACATATATATTCTAACTATGAAAAACAAGATATGCTAAATTCTAACCTCGCAAGAAATCACGCTGGATAGAGATGGAAAAAAACTCAGGAGGTCGAGAAAACCTATATATGTCAGGGCACTAAACTGTAACCTTGGAGTAACAGCTGCCGAACCGATTCGATGTCATGACAAACATACAAGTTATGAATTTGCAAAAAAAAGCAATTTAATAAAATTAAAAATAATTTTACTTAAAATATCTGGGGTTAAAAAACATCACAAATTATATAGCTTAATTCAAGTTAGCCAAATTACAACCCCCTAAAGTTCAAAGATTACCTTACTATTCACATACCTGAAAATAAGCCAACCAACACCAACATCAGCTGTGTTGATTTTCAAATTTAGAAAATAACATAATTTGACAATTCATGCGGAGAATACAGAAGAATTATGCCACAAATAAATATTACAAGTTATTATTATTAAGCTAAGGGAGGAAGAAAAAACTCAACTCACACCCATAACATGTTAAAAACCTTGGTATCCTCTCAATAAATCCCCAACCAAAGTTACAATTATTCTATTGCAGGGTTCAAACTCAAGACTTTCACATGACCCACTACTCTCAGTGCCATCTCATATAGCTGACCCACCTTATCACACATATTTTGAAAAGATAAATAATCACAAATATACATATTTTATGCTAAACCAGCAATCATCAGTTGGTTTAGATTACTATCCCCATATATATATATATATATATATATATATATATATATATATATAGATTACTATCCCCATATATATATATATATATATATACACACAGCTTTATATTAGGAAATCCAATCTTCATACTTTAATGGACAGGTTTCAAACTATTCCAACTCACAACACTTCAGCCTTCCATTTCATTGAAAATCTGATGGTGGAATATTCAAAGCCCTTGTTAGTGCCAAGGTTGTTATCCTACCCATGTTGAAATATAAGTCATTCTGACCCCTCATGTACAGGATAATAATCCATTTATACATACATATCTGAGGGCTTTGAATGTTCCACCATCAGATTTTCAATGAAATGGAAGGCTGAAGTGTTGTGAGTTGGAATAGTTTGAAGCCTGTCTATTAAAATATGAAGATTGGCTATCTTAATATAAAGCTGAGTACTGATTATATATATATATATATATATATATATATATATCAGTACACATATATATATATATATATATATATATATATATATATATATGTGTGTATGTGTGTGAGGATAGTAATCTAGACCAACTGATGATTGCTGGTTTAGCATGAAATACATATATTGGTGATTTCTTTATCTTTTCAACATGTGTGTTTTCAGATGGGGCAGCAATATGATATGGCACTGAGAGTAGTGTGTCATGTAAAAGTCTGAGTTTGAATCCCGATTATATTGCATATACAAATGTAGGTTTAAGCCTGTACAGTGTATTAATTATTATATTGATAATATTACGTTTACTCCGATCACGACTCCATCATCTAACGTTTCATCTCCTCATAGGTATCTTCTATGCTACACGCTGCATAAAATTAATTCTTTCAATTCAATTGAACTTGTTATCACTTTGACCCATCAGACTAAATTCATGTTATCTTACAATTAAAATTTTATAATCTAAAATTTTGTAATTTAAAATCTTCTAATTTCAGAATTCAAATTAGGAATGTGAAGCTTTTGTAAATACTTCTAAATTTATTATCTATCAATTAATGTTATCCCAGCGATTGTAATTCAAGTTGATTTTCTCTAGAAATATGTAAGCCAATATCTACGATTCATCAACTATAATAATCATAATAATATTAAACCAGCTAAATTACAAAACAATTAATTGGAATAAGACATTTTAACTGCTTTAAAATTGTGACAAATTTTATCATTGACTGGCGACACATTCGAACAGCCATTGTGGGGAAGTTATTTTTTGTCTGCTCAAAATATTTGTCATAGTACAATAAGTTTATGAAATGATAACTTTAAAATTAAATCTACCACACGTTTGCCATAAGAATTATGAAAAATATTAACACAAGGTATTAATGTCTCTTAAATCATTTTATCAATTTAAGAAAAAAAATATTAAGTTAAAAACCAAATTTTCTTAATGTATCTGTACTGAAATAAGTATTAAATATTTTTATTAAAATTGCATATGAGTGGATATCTGGATATTATGGATACCAAAACCATTAAGACACAACACTAAAATTTTAAATTAACACAATGTTTATTAATTGAGTAAATGAGATATAATATTAACAATATAATGCAGATCTTCGTAGCTATTGAATAACAATAAAACAAAATATTTACAAGGAAATACCATCACTACGAAAGATAATGCCTATGATGTGCTTAGCACTTTTACAATTATGCCCCTCTTTCTATAAATGTACATTAGATAGATACTTGAACAAAATAACAATAATAATATAAAATATTTCAACCAGCTATCTCTTGCTGGATCGATAATACTTTCTTGAGACAAATTTCAAGAATACTTACTATAACGCTTATGCTTAATAATTAAATTTCACTTGCTAACTTTTAATTCATTAGATAAATATACCCCTTTTTTATAAATTTATGGTGATTCTTCTAACTGCTTATATGGATTATTGCTTACCAGCACAATTAACTTTCTTACCTCTTAATTCTAGAATGGTTTGCAATTTTAGAGGTCACATTCAGGTATATAGTCACTTAAATGCTTTCTAGGTCCCCAACATGAATAATACTTGAGTATTTTACCAGTCCAGCAGTGGCTTGCTTCAGCTGTGGGCTAGATAGAATGTGCATTGCTTATCCAAAATCTCAAAAATAATACAATTTACATTTTGATGGATTATCAGTTCTAAAGGATTGCAAACAAAGCTCAATTCAACATTAGGCATCAATTTCATAAGCCATACTTTTAAAATTTAGAGTGCCCTAAAGCAGATGATATACTTCCAAATCTAAACAGTGACCCATTACAAAATTTTAATAAAGTTTCAGACCACACATAGCAATAAAATATACATCTGTAAGGAAAAGAAATTCATATAATAACAAATTAGTGGTGGCATAAACTTAGAGCACCTTCTACCTGAGGGCTATGAAATATATTAGGATCTCATCACTACACATATGGATATGGGTATGCACAACTCACTATGACTACCACAACAATATACCTCTTATAGAGTAAATTTAAATAAAGCTGGGAATACATCCTGAATCCCCTGGAAATGCCAAAATTCTTACTATTATCATCACAAGAGGACTATGTTCCATCTTGACCTCCAAGACAGCGATATTTTTGCATAGCTTGATCACTACAGAGTCACTTGAAACCACACATAATCACCAAAGAACACATTTTTAAGTCTCATAAAGAAAATTGTATTACTGATACATGAACCAATAATGTAGCAATAGTCTAATATGATTAAATAATAATAAATTAAAACTATTTTAGCTTTAAATACTATAAAATAAGAAATGTTCATCATTCATTTTCTTTAACATATACTGATTTTAAAACACAAACTCTAGGACATAGCAGTATTAAACTTTCAGAATAAATAAATAAGATAAAGCATTCAAATATCAACTTTAAATAAAAACATAAAATTATATTTGTGAACCTCTTAGACAAATATTCCATACTTTTATGTACATATTTCATTCATTTCTCAATAGCATTAAGGTTAACCTTGACTATGACATTTTCACATCAGGATGTTCACAGCTTCAAGTTGATCAGAAACTGTCAATTTTGAGCTACAGTAAGATGCTGCCCTCTTTATAATTATTTTACAAGTAAAAAATCAATATTATTGATACAGGCTGTACTAGATGCTTATTGGTTGCTCTGCATTTAGAGCAATAGAAGAGTGTCTGTCAATAATTTTCACCACTCCAACTTCTGCTTTGAATTTGAAAATGAACATTAATGTCAGAATGCTTTTTTTTATTATTTTTCATACATGTTATAAATTATTTTCATAAAATATGCTGAAAATATAATTATTTTAGAAAAATTGTAAGATTTTAGTAAAAAAAATAAACTTTTACACAAACATAAATTGAAAAAAAAAAAACTAGTGGTAACCACAATTTTGACACCTGTCAAAAATTTTCATTGCTCTAAGCTCTTTATTTCATTTTCAAACAAAAGTGAATAATTTAAAGTATTTTTTTAGCATTTATTTACATATTGTAATGTATTTTGGTAAAATATGCTGAAAATAAAATTAATTTACAAAATTAGTAACATTTTACTAAAAAAATTCTTTACTTTTACACTAAAATAAATTGAGAAAGAAATCGATGATGTCCACATCAGTTTCTAATTTGTTACAAACTTTTTTTTAGGTCTTCTGCTATTGAATATTTTTTAATTATAAATAGAAATTTATTTTTGAAAAAACTTTTGTTCATAATGTAACAAATTATTAATATACTTTTTACAAACAAAACTAAAACAATTATAATAATAAAAGATGAATATATTTTTACAACTGATTTTGTTATTGACCAATCAAAAGTTGTAAAACTTTAATTCACTTGGCCCATGACAATTTAAAAAAATGTTTTCAATGAAAAAAATAAGCAAAATTAACAACAACAATTATAATACAAATGCATATTTTTTCTACTCTAGCCTCAATCTGTACTGGGATATTTTATACTAGGTTTAACTAATATAACCAATAAATAAACTTTATCTTATTAACCAATCAATCAAAAATAAAATAATAAGAAAAAATAAAATTATACATAAGATTCCTTTTGGGCACACTTCATAACTGATGATGATCATCCTCTTCCAGACTATTCAACTTTGTCCACATGCTGGAATTACTGTGTGCACATATAATCCAAATGCCATATTTTTATGGCCATAAGTTTCAGAAATCACATTATTTTTGCATTTTCTGATTATTCCACAATATTATTATACCCATTTGTCTAATTAATATTTTAATAAATCAACTGCATTTTCTTTGGGATCCAGTAAAAATGTTTTTTGAGATGCATTTCAAATTCACAGATACATGTTTGTAGAATCCTGGGCTGAACTTATAAGTTTGTCACAAGCTTATGCATATCTCTGTAATTTCAACTTGTACATGATTTTAATCTTCACTATTTCTACAGGATATGGAATTGGTCTATTAATTATAAGTCTCATACAATTTTTTTCACTTCATTCAAATCTTACATAGCTTTGCATTACATTTAAAGAATCAGCTATTATTTTATGATGAAAATACATAGATAACTTAGCTGCTATTTTGCTTAATTTTTTAAGTATAATTTATAACTGCATTTAATATTACATATTCCCATCAAATTTTTTTATTTCTCGAACACCATTTCTCTTATCTCTTATTACTGATAACTGTTATAATGAAAACATTATTAATAAAAATTTATGTCTGCAACATTTTATGTGGGGAAACTTTGTAAGCGAACCTCAGATGCCTCATTCACTGCATAGTCATTATACCGAATTAGCTGATCTGGAAAATCCAATCCATAACCAACTTTGGTGTGTAAAATTAAGTGTGCTTGATTTTAGTTTTTTATATACACATTTTTTACAGAAGACAATCAAATTTAAGTCAGAAGCTTGACAATTGAAGTATATAAAAATTTATTTGACTAGAAAGTGAAACTAAAAAAAAAAAACTGGGAGACATGAGTTTAGACCAGTGGACAATGACAAAAGGTCATCCCAAAATGTGTGGGTCATTTTATAACCTCCAACTTTCAATCACTTCATATTCAACTCAATAATGTTATGACCAGAGTATTAAACTTTTGATTGGTTATCAAACATAGTTACAATATTAATTTATTCACAACATTAATAATCATGTGTTTTCTTGAAATTTTCCGGGGGTTGATTTATAAAAAGATATGGATAACAACATGAAAAAAAAAGTATAATACAAAAATAGACTGAGTTTAAATTATTATGGATTTATCTAAAACTAACATGAAGTGATTGTTCTTTCAATTTGTTATTGAATTGTATATTACATGAGACATAATTTTCTATAATTGTCTCAATAAATACAATATTATACATGTAGACCACATATGCACGCTCACACACACTTCTACCTGTACTAGCTAATCATATAAATTAAACATGATCTATCAGGTAATATTTAAAATTTTAAAGCTATTTCCCTGAAAATTGACTATTGCAGTAAGCATGATTATGAAAAAGCTAAACTTTTACATTTTATATTGATCTTTTCACTTATTTATTTAATATTTAATAGATAAATATTACCAGTAGATCTCACTATTTAATGTTAAATAATTAATGCATACTTAACTGTACAGTGTATGACTCCCAAATTATCTCCACACACTCTCAACAAACTTATATATTGATTTTCTTTCACAATTTTCAAGATACTATTCTCTTATATATTTTACGACTATTATAAACTTTCTGATTACTCTGTTTTAAAATTACTGTTATTCATTAAATTTCTTATTTGATTAATTTCTTCTATGAAAATTTTCTTTTTATTAAAGAATGGCATCTGCTACATATTCGGCCATCTTTAGTCAAAACCAAAGACTATAATAGACATATACACACAGACAGGAATACTCTAGTATAATTTAAATTTATTGTACATTTATATTGCCACTTATTTTACTTTATATTATTTGCCTAATTTTAGTTGGATATTTATCTTTATTTTAGTTTTATTATGTTTTGTTATATTTGATATTTTTTTTAAAAATTATTTTATTAATTTTATTGTTTGTAATTTTTTTTGTACTAGTTTTATAAGTATATATTATATTTTGTTTAGTATATCATAGCTCTGAAGACGAGAGTAAGAAAGTCAAAATGTAAGCCTGTATATGCATATATGTACATTTTTTTTCCTAAATAGTGTTCAAAGTGGAGTGGATAAACTAAATTTGTATGATATTATGCCAATATAAAGGAAGTGATGAATTTCATACATTAGGATAATATATTGTTTATTAAATTGTCTGACATTATTTATAAAATATGCCTTTTTATTTTTTTTTCAAATCATTTTCATTGTTTTCTATAAATAAAATAAAACACTGTCAGAAAATAAACTTAAAATTACAGAATTTTCTGCAAATATAGATTTCAAACTATATACAGAATATCACAATTTATTATAGAAAAGTTCATGTCTATGAATTCTCTTTTTTTTTGTCCATATTTTGTCTCACCTATATAGATGGATTCACTTCAGTATTACACATTATATATAAAATTATCAGTTGATAATGGGCATTATGAAAGAGAATTTCTGAACATAAAATTGTATATATATCAACCATGATCCCTTCTTATATATATATATATATATATATATATATAACTACAACCATTAAATGTCTGTATTTTTAAATTATATAATAATAATTCAAACAAATATATTTAACACAGTATTCAAAATTAAATAATCTATTCTTTACCAGAAGTACTTTCAATTGTTTCACTGACAATCTTTTTCAACTGTTAATACAAACGTACAAAAAATAAAAACTTGCATTACCCATCATTCAATCTATTCAAATTTCCCACAATTCTGTTGTCTTTATATTAGCCGATAATATAAAGACAACAGAATTGTGGGAAATTTGAATAGATTGAATGATGGGTAATGCAAGTTTTTATTTTTTGTACGTTTGTATTAACAGTTGAAAAAGATTGTCAGTGAAACAATTGAAAGTACTTCTGGTAAAGAATAGATTATTTAATTTTGAATCTGTATTAAATATATTTGTTTGAATTATTAATATATATATATATATATATATATATATATATATATATATATATATATATATATATATATATATATATATATATATATATATATATATATATATATATATATATATCAACCATGATCCCTTCTTGTTACTCTATACACATACATCTCTCCATACTTCTTTGAGTGGTCTGAAGTCTCTGTATTGCTCTTCTATTAAGTGTCCAAGTCTCAGATCCATAAGTAAGAACTGGCAAAACACATTTATTAAAACCCTTCCTTTTCAAACACATAGGCATATTTCCTTTTAGTATCAAGTTATTTCTACCAAAAGCACTCCAACCAAGTTTAATTCTATGATTAATTTCATCCATTATATTTCCATCTGTATTAATAATCTGACTAAGGTATTTGTAACTGTTAACTTCTTCTAACTCATCATAAGCAATCTTTATTTTTATATTTTGAGAAAATCTATTAAACATTACTTTAGTCTTTTTATCATTTTCTTTAGTTCTACTTTTCTACTCTCATCTGATAACTTCTGCAACATTTCCTGTAGCTCTAAAGCAATATTTGCAAAAACAACTACATCATCTGTAAAATCTAAATCACTTAAATAATCCCCATTTACTTTCACTCCTTTAGCTTCCCATTTTAATCCACAAAATACTTCTTGCAACACTGCTGTAAAAAGTTTTGGAGATATGGAGTTACCCTGTATTACACCCTTTTCAATGTTGATTTATCTACTATCATTATGTAATCTAATTGTTGTTGTTGCATTTTTATAAATATTCTTTAAAATATGGCAATATCTTGTATATACATCTTGATGATCCGATGCTTTAATCACTGAAGAAATGTTTATAGAATCAAATGTCTTTTCATAGTCTACAAATCATAAGCATAATGGCAACTCATATTCATTTGTCCTTTCTATAATTTCTCTCAATACCTGGATATGATCTACTGTACTAAAACCACTTTTAAATCCAGCTTGTTCTTTTGCTTGGTGGTAATCCAGTGTTTTCTGTAGATGAGTTGTAATTATCTTAGTAAAAAATTTGTATAAAACTGATAAAAGACTGATAGATCTGTAATTTATAATATATTCTTTATCACCTTTTTTAAATATTAATATTAATACTGTATTCTTCCAATCATATGGTACATCTTTATTATTTAAACATTTGGTATATAACTTTGATAAAAAAAAATATTTCTTCACCTGCTTCTTTTAATATATCAATTACATTTCCATCATTACCTGGAGCCTCACCTTTTTTTATACTTTTAATTGCATGCCTCACTTCTTCATTTAAAATTATAGACAATTCGGAAGATATAATATGTATAGGATGCACTTGTTCTTTATTACTATATAATTCTTGATAGAAGTTTTCTACACATTTTATGATGTTATCTCTCTTTTTAGTAATAATACAATATTTTTTCTTATTGCAGATATAAATTTTCTACCAATACCAAAATGTTGATTTACACTCTTTAGACTTCTATTCTCTTCTACAGCTTTCCTTGCTAGTTCACAATTATACTTTCTTATATCATTTTCAAATCTTTTCCGCACCATTTTGCAAAATTCAAGATATTCAATTTGTTTTAATGCATCATTGTTGTATATCCTCATATTCCTTCTTTCCTTCATAAATTCTCTAGTCTCAGTAGAAATTTTACTGATCAATTGCTGCTTTTTTTTCTACCAGCTATCTTTATATATTGTAACCTCCACACACAACATGGTCTCCAAAATATTATTTGAGCAAATACTCATGGTGCCAATTCTTTTAATGAATAGAATAATTTAATATTTTATTTGACTCAGAATTAATACTGAGACACTTCTACTTAAATATCTAACTTATAGCTTTTATACAAGGTTAATAACATATAGAATATAAATAAATGAAGGCAAAAATACTACAAATCATTAAAATGAAATATATGCCTTATTTATTAATCAACCAAATGATGGAAGGCAGCAGAGTTCATTTGTTGAAAATAATAAAATATAATTTCAATTTGATCTATTCCATCATCTAAATATATTCTATATTAGCTCAATATAACTTTAACAAAGAAAATATAATACTAAATAACTTCACTATCTAGCACATCTTAATCTAAATAGATAAATTAATGTTAATTTGTAGATTTGAAATCAAATCACAGAGAACCTGTAATACAGTTTGATTGAAGAAATTCTATTATCCAGTAATTTATATCTATAAAAAATAATAAAAATATTATGGAATAAATTGAATAATGTTTTACTGGAATAGCAATTAAAAAATGAAAGAAATAGGGTACCTTTTAATTTCAAATCATTCTCTAAATAATAACTAAGTATGTGACTTTTTTATAAGTTTACTAGATGGTAAAATATTTCATATAATGTTTGGATCAAGAGAAAAATATTATCAGATTCCAGGATATTTGTTATCAAATTTACAAAATAATGTACTTATGTTGTCATAGATGTATAGAATGTGGAAACTATAATACAAATACATATAAGAACAACTCGAGACAATGTTTTGAATAAATAAACAAAGCATGAATTTTTAATGTGAAATTCAATGAGATATAGCTAATTCACCATGGGACTGTTTGTCCTAATTTCTAAATTCACAAACAAGTTTGCCAACCTGGGTTTGATATCATTTCTATTACACATTTCATCATTTATTGATTAGACATTTATGAACATAAGTTAATAAATAAACATTACCATTATATTCTGACTTCAAATACATCGGGTTGTTCATTAACCCTAACAATTCTTTATTATTAGCAAACAACACTGGATAAATTAAATATGGTAAGATGGGCATTATATACAAGGTTGAGATGTTACACTATTAATTATTAGCATAAAGCAACATAATAAATTTACCTATCAAGAGAGTTGCTTTAAATAGCTCAATTAAATAATCCCTTTAAATATCTACACTTTTCACACATTTAAAAATAATAATAAAAAAACAACAACATTCTGATGATTTGGTGAATTAAAGCTTGCAGTAAATTAATATGATATGATTAAAAATATTTACTTCCCAATATATTAATTTAACAGTATTATACATTCATAACTGCAATAATATTTGCATTATGTGTTGTCCACATCTTATGCTATAATAAAATAAAAAATCAATATTTTTTTACATATTGTCAATTTACTTATGAATTATTAAATAAGTGTTTTGCTACGGATAAAGTAACAGAAAAACTAACAAATATAACACTATATCTACTTTAATATTCAATAAAGAATTTAATCTGATTATTTATCTAACTACCACCTAAATTACATATAGCTATGTTCCCATGATAACACAAAATAAACATTGAAGAAAAATTTAAGCACATGAGGAATGAATAAGCTTCTTGGTTAATCAATCTAATAACTACCTATCTCTGAAATACAATATTAGTGAGGAGCTTGACTTACCACCAGAACAATTGGAAATATATCACTTAACTTCATAAAATATCATTTTATAATACATACATATGCAATATAGGAATATACTTCACTCATGGTAAATACTTAACTTATACTAAGGGAGAGAGTCCTACATCCCAGCAAACATAAAATGTATCAAGGATGACATTCATTCTCATAGCCACTCTATACATTTCATACTATACATTGAAAGATAAATACACATACAGGTAAGTCAATATTTTTTTTTATTTTTTTTATAATACAACATTATCCAAAATTAATAGAGAAAAATAGTTATACAACTAGATATTAAATAATTAATTAAAATAATTGCATAAAACAGACATACATATGCATAAATAAAAGTGTGAAAAATAATTCCAAATTAAATAATATGCAATTATTACAGTAAAGTAATGATAAATTGAAAATATAAACTTTTAGCTTATAACAGACTATTAATAAGCTGCTTTAAACTTTTAAATTGCAATAATTATTATGAATGAGGTTTTACTATTTCTGAGGCAATATTTTCTTTATACACTAGCTACTCTGAAAGCCAAAAACTACTCACTTCGAGATAAAAAAAACTACATAAAAAATACCTTTCTTTAATAAAATACTTCAAAAATGTATGTACCTTCTACAAAAAAAAATCATACTTAAATAATAACAATTTATAAGCAAATTTTTTATTTGCAAATACACTAATCAGATGATCTAGATGTTCAGGTAATATCATAATTAATTAAGCTAGTGCATAAATAATAAATCTGTCTATCTAGCTATGGTATATCAATAGCAATAAATAAAACAAAAAAGTCACTCTTTTTCAAGTTAAAAAAATCACTTGCAAAGTTTCTTTTCCAAAGTTTACTGAATGAAATGGAGACAACAAAAATGATTCCAGAAGTATACATGTTAGTAAACACATGAAACATAAAAACAAATTCCTATATGACAAAATTTTACAATTTAAATTTAATTCAGTAACTTCCAATGTTCTTAGCAAAAAGCTAATTGAGTTCACTAATATGGCACATGCAGTAATAAGTTTTTATAACAATAGAGATAAAGAAAAATAGTTTTAGCCATGCATTTCTTTATAATGATCATTTAATCAATTCCAGAAATATTTAACTCAACAGTAACTTTAACAGGTTTTCTAAACAAAAAATAAATTAATTTCCCATAATTTATTAATTTTGGTCCATTACTAATTAATTGTTCACATGAAATCTGCAATTCCTTAAGCAATAATATTTTGTGTTATAATAGATACACATATCGAGAACAAGAAATACACAATATCAGTGTCCCTCCACTCGACTTAAGCATATACACATTCAATAAATAGTAGTAATTGAATTCGTCCTTTGTAAGCAACATATTTATTTCTTTGATAAAATTTTTATTTTTATTTTTATAAGCATAAATAATAGACAAAGTTATCATTATGTAGTAATTTAAAATATAGCATAATACAGTACTAATGCATTTTTTTTTAACCTGACATTTATATAAGCAAAATATAACTTGAAATGAGAGTTTATAGATTTTGTTAAAAAGTTCTGCATAGATTTTCTCAAGATGTTATAAAGTTTACACAAATTTGTTAAAAGATTGTAAAGTTCATGCACTTTCATTTTCTTAATAATAATAATAATAATAATAATAATAATAATAATAATAATAATAATAATAATAATAATAATAATAATAATAATAATAATAATAATAATAATAATAATAATAATAATAATAATAATAATAATAATAATAATAATAATAATAATAATAATAATAATAATAATAATAATAATAATAATAATAATAATAATAATAATAATAATAATAATAATAATAATAATAATAATAATAATAATAATAATAATAATAATAATAATAATAATAATAATAATAATAATAATAATAATAATAATAATAATAATAATAATAATAATAATAGATATAAAAAACAAAGTAGAGTAAATATATCAGCATAGAAATATATTTAAAAAAATGATGATAGTGTTAATTTAAAGTTTAACTGAGTGAACAAATTAAGGAAAATATCCATTTTTTATAATTTAGTCTGTCATCTTTTCTTAAAACTGTCTGGTCGTTACAATTCCCTTAATGACTTTCATAAAGAAAATAATGCTTAAAAATTCACTTTGGAATTTAAACTGACTTGATTTCTGAAAAAGATAGAAGAATTGGCAGAAGCAGAATGAACAAAGTAATGGATGGAACAATAATAATAATATTTTTTTATTACTGATTAACAGTTAAATATATCATTTCCATCAATCAAGAGGTCATCTGATCCTCCAAAGATTAATTTTACCCTTTGCCCTCAGTTAATGAAGAAAAAAATGTTTAAGAAATCTTTTCTAGAAAAAAAAATCATTTTGATTTTTCAAATGAAATCAAACCAAATAAAACAAAGAGAAAAAAAATTTTTTTACAATTTTGAAATAAATGAATATTAATTAACTATTAAATAAAATTGTTGATAATATTGTTTAATTTGTTAAATAATATACTAATCCAGATATCCATTAATCACTCAAAAATACATGCAAAGCTATTAAAATATTTACTATAATTTAAAAATTAAAGTGTAATATTTTGTACCGTGATTAAATGTGAAAATGAAATGAGATGATAGAGACATAGATGCATGCACATATGCTGTTACATAAATATTAAATTATCCTGGATAAAATATAACTGATATGGATGTTGGCAAAATATATGTCAATGATTATAATACCTTCACATGAATAGGTGTGCCAATGAATAATAGATCAGAAGACAATTTAAACAAATATCAACCACTATTCTACAAATAAAACAATTTTGCATCAACTAAACTTGTATAACAACAATTCCTATAATAATCCACCCCCCCTTCTTGCATTAAATAATTCATCAAATATAATAATAATAATAATAATAATAATAATAATAATAATAATAATAATAATAATAATAATAATAATAATAATAATAATAATAATAATAATAATAATAATAATAATAATAATAATAATAATAATAATAATAATAATAATAATAATAATAATAATAATAATAATAATAATAATAATAATAATAATAATAATAATAATAATAATAATAATAATAATAATAAAAAATTCTTATAAAAACTCCCACCTCACATTTATAAGCAATTCATATATAAGGTTTTAGAACATTAACATAAACATTTTAAATTTTAGTGCTATTTTATTTATTTTAGTTAAATGCAGTTACTCACCAATGAAACAGTATATTTTAATTACTTGTGCCCATGCAGATGGTAACAATATATATTTAAATAACTTTCTTTTATTTCTAATGAATGTTTTTGCTTTGACATTATTTACTTTTACATTTTGAAAATGATTTGATAAATATAAATCAAAGAGGTATAAATATACTTTTCGTTGATTTATTGTTTTATTTCATAGAAAATAAGTAAGGCATTTTATTATATTATTACTACTTAGCATAACAGAAGAATGACTTCTTTTTAAGCTGATTTTGTATATTTTTAGAGTTTTATCCCATAATACCATTTATTTATTTAGATATACTTTTTGAGATAGCATAGCTAAAAATAAAATATTAGATAAAAATTTGTAGAAATTCAATCAAGGATATAAAATCACTAGTTCTTTAATTATTTCACTGTGGTCTTAGATGTGGCAGTTATTATGTATATGGTTTATAGTTTATGTGTCCACATTTACAGAGATCAGTGAGTGCTAGATTCTGTTTATGAAGCAACTGAAGATGATGTTCATGGGTTTACCTGAATATATTGAAGAAACTTCTGATGTATCTAGATATTTCAGATCAAAATTGTTAGTGACCTCATAAAAAGTTTATTTTCAATATATAACTCTTTGATAATAGATGCTTTATTAAACGTCTAAACACAGCATTTTGATTTGAGACAATTTTTTGATAATACAACTATCGCTTGAATAATTAGTAAATCTTATTGTCAATGCAATTGAGTATATAATATTTGCTATTAAATGAGTGTCAATAAATATTTAGATATAAAGTTAAGTAAAACTGAAATGCTTTCATTTACTACCTAAATAGAAATTGGATTAAACGTATCTAAGTACTTTATTATTTTTTAATTTTATATTATACAAATTGATTGACAGATATTACTTTGTAATGGACAATTTATATATATACTTGAAATTGTGTTGAAAATATAGCGTAATCGAAAATACCATAAATTAGTTGTGTTTTTACTCAACTACTTATTAAACCAAATATTAATAAAATTCGCTTTATTTCTGTCCAACGATTTAAAATGCAAATAATGCGAATTATCTGAACGATTTATAAGAACTTCTATTTTCTTCATATTGCTTCTTCAATATATGTGTGAGCAGCTTCTGTGTTGGGTGAGTATCTAATAAATTAAAAATGATTTGTAGTAACAAGATTACAGTATTTTTTTTTTCTATTTTAATATTTTACTTAACTTAAATCTTATTAAATCATTCTAGTTAAGAGGGAAGCAAAGCCGTTATGTCAGAGAAATGTAAGTAAATTGAAATAAGTTGAACATTTATGTTATGACTGTGATTATTTTAAATTAATAAGACAAGTAAGTTTTGATAATAAATCTTAAAATTTCATTAGCTAAATCTTGTTAAGTTGTGAAGTTACCTTGTGATGTAAACTTTTCTTTAAAACCAACAAGAGACCTAAAGAATTACAAAAAGATAAACAGGATGAACGATGTTACTTTGGCTTCGTACAAAGGGAATAAAAGTGAATAAAACTTTTATTTTATTTATATTTTTATTAACAAAGTTTTAAAATAAATATCTTATTATTATTATTATTATTATTATTATTATTATTATTATTATTATTATTATTATTATTATTATTATTATTATTATTATTATTATTATTATTATTATTATTATTATTATTATTATTATTATTATTATTATTATTATTATTATTATTATTATTATTATTATTATTAGTAGTAGTAGTAGTAGTAGTAGTAGTAGTAGTAGTAGCAGTAGTAGTAGTAGTAGTAATATCATCATCATCATCATTATTATTATTATTATTATTATTATTATTATTATTATTATTATAAAACAGATTGTTTTCGTGCATGGTATACCATAGCGATCAGTACAATATTACACATACTTTGTTTTTATATTCACTATATATATAAACAGTGAGGATTGCCAATTCATCTACAAGCTTTTTTTTTGTTTACATATGAAATAATGTTTATAAATTAACAACAATAATACGTTTTTAAAATTATTATTATTATTATTATTATTATTATTATTATTATTATTATTATTATTATTATTATTATTATTATTATTATTATTATTGTAGTCTGATGCATAATAGATGAAAATAAAATAACACTTTAATGTAATAATTTTGATATAAATAGAAGTAATATAAAAAAAGTTTGTTTATATGTTTGACACTAAGCACACACACACTATATATATATATATATATATATATATATATATATATATATATATATATATATATATATATATATATATCACAGTTTTTAGCTATATCCAAAACTGGAATGCAGAAAAATAGCAATAAAGACACTTCACAAAACAAAGTAAAGTAGAAAAAAATATATTGAATTTGATGATGAAAGATTAAAAATAGCATGAGAAACTAACATTATTTTTTTTTTCAAAATGGAATTAACATACTAATGGACATATCATTATTAATATAATAATAGAAAATATTGGAGTATAATCACAAAAAATTATAAATCACCCTGAAAACTATCAATCTTAAAATGGATATATTGCGATAAATGCTTAACTTGGTGTAATAATAAGGCATTGGAAAACCATGGACGTTAGAAACTAAACTAAATAAATATAATTTATACTCCATTGAAATGATTGTATATATATTGTGCCTACTGAAATTTGAGATGAGTTTCAGTATATGGCAAGATATCAGTCATATTTTTATATCTTTCTATCTTGTTTGATATTTGGTTGGTTAATATGCTATTTTACAAAACATAAGAATGTGTTATCATGATGACAATAATATTAATATAAAATTGTTTATAATAAATTGTATTATATATAGTACAGTGATTTTATTTATTTTAAAGAAAAATGAATCTATAAATAATAATGCAGATACTTTGGATAAAATTATTTTTTGTTATAAGTTTCATTTTCATGACTGTGTTCACAATAATAAACTATAAGCAATACAAATAAATGTTTAATGTTTCAAATAAATTGTCCTTTTTATTTGTATGATATTACACTGAGGAAATATGTGTAAAAATATATTTCCATTGTAATATATTGAAAATGTAATGTAGATTGTTTAAATTTTGTTAGAATGAAAAATAGTACTGTATTGTGAAACTTAAATTTTTTTGTATGTAATAATTCTAAAATATTTATTTTGTTGTGTTATACAATTTTTGTTAGAGGGATGCTGCTAAAAATTGCTATCAAGTTTTTACAATGTATATTATTTATTCAAGTGATATTTATATTGTTTGCAATAAAAGTACTATTGTGATATATTTAAAATATCTGCAATATTTACATCATTTGCTCTACTGTTGTATTAATATTCTAATTAACTCATGTTTTATTTGTTTGCTTATTAATATTAATTTACAACATTATTTGGATATTCTATAATATTCTTCATTATGTCAGAAGACTGTTTATTCGAGTGTATCATGTTTAATGGCATGAAAACATAAGACTATATTCTGTTAAATTTATTTGGTAAAATGAGTATAAATATTTATTTAAGATTTGAAGTCCAGGTATAATAATGCCTGTATTTCAAATCTTACACATTAAGTCTGCATTCTGCCCATCTTTCTTCAATGTATTTAAATAAATACAGTTCTATATATGAGGGGTCAGAGGGACTTGAGGTCAACATGGGCATAACAACAATATTGGCATCAGCATGAGACTTAGTTATTCTATCTTCAGATTTTCAATTGCATAGAAGGTTAAAGAGTTGGAGGTTGGAGCACATTGGAGCCTGTTCATTAAAGTAGTATAAAGATTTGTTATATTAACATAAACTGAGCACTGTTTATATATGTCTGGAAGATGATAATCTGGATCAACTGATGAGTGCTGGTTCAGAAAAAAATATTGGTGATTATTTATTTTTTCTACATGGGTGTAGTCATGTGTATCAGTAGTATGAGATAATATGAATAGTTGAAGGTTTATTGAAAGTCTGAGTTCAAATCCCCTATATTTACAATTAAGATTCATGCATACATTATTATTTGTCATTATTTTTCTATGTATTATATTCTATATGAGTTTATTATTTATCTCATATCAGTTTCTCAGAATATTATTATTATTGAATTAAATACACTAGAATGTATATATCTGCTTTTTAAGAGTTATTTAGAATGTGAATAAATGTATGGAAGTGTTTACAAAGTTTATGTATATTTTTATTGTTAAAGTGATTTTCCACAAATTTATATGCCAAGCTATATTTTATTACAATCTCTATATTTTATTGATTTTATAAATGACTTATTTATTGTTTGTGTAGGATTAAGTAATGGTATCTTTCTTCTATTGATTGTTTTATTGTGTTGTTGTGTTATGTCTTTAGGGATATCAAGCATATACACCTTTATCCCACTTAGCAACTGGGTACTTAGCAATATTTAACAATAGTAATCAACATCAATTTGTACCCACTACTTTGATTTACAATTGATTTTTCAATATAACGATCGGGAAAAAATTTAAAATTTTTGGGGGGCAGCCATCTTGAATTTTGTGTCACAGATGACAACAGATAATAGGTATTTTAAATTCATTTTACCCAAAAACAAAAGTATATTATTGTAATTCATATACAGGTAATGACTTGCGCTGTAATTGTATAGAACATACAATATTTTATTCATAAAATACAATGTTAGTGCTGCATTTAGTATTTTGAATTTTGAATGTATAAATACTAAAATATCTATAATTACTGAATCTATAATACTATATATGTATATATAAGTGTTGAACGTCTTTAGAAAAATTAAACTTTATTTAAATAAAGTTTAATTTTTCTAGACATTCAACACTTATATTAGATGATGAAAACAATACAACTAAAATAACATCATCACAAACTTATTCTTTAATTACGCACACCCAAGTGGTTTCAAATCAAAAGAAAAACATTTTTAAAAAAGTTTAAAAAGAAAAACAGATTGCATTTAAAATAAGTGTTAATGAATGATCCTTCTACATGAATTAAGGGGGGGGGGGCACTATTACATTACTACAAATATACTGTAAGAAAAATACACTTAACATATGTTTGAGAAAATTAACAGATTTTTTAAAAAAAATATAAGTTGATTTTTTTTTTTCTAAAGTTGACTGATTTACAATACACATTAAGTTTTTTGATACTCTGGAGTATAGCAATAAGTCTTTATTGTCAATTAAATAATTTATAATTAAACATTGTTATTTTAAATGGAATAATTTCACATAAGTAACAAACATAAATATACAGTAATATGTACTGTAATACAAATTTAAAAAAAAAAGCACTTCAGTATGAATTTTTTTTTATTATGATGAAAAACTTCTGCAAAAAAAAAAAATACTATTAAATTCAAATTTAGTTTCACTTTCTCTTTCTGTTTTCTGTTCTGTACTTTTTAAACAGTGAAAATATGCATTTTTTCCTAGTGATATACTTTTTTTTTCTTTTTAGATATCGTATTTAGTCACCATTACAATGAAACATCAAGAAAATCTTTGAGCTTGGAAACCAATGTGGATATTTTACGTCATTGACAGAATCCAACCAATTTTTTCACTATAGACTTCCATTAGAAATACATATCATGTCTATGATATGTCCTGCTTAATGATGAGTTTTGGAGGACCAATTACCATTGCTAAGCATGGTAAAGGTGTAACACTAGTTTTAGGAAACCCTTTTTATGAGAGTTTATTCTTATATTTTAAAACTAAAGACAAAGTTCTAGTTTCTTACTGCCCTCTTGTGTAGGTGTTTATCTAAGTTTATGTCATTATCTTAATTATTGAAAAAAAAAAACTTTTGTACAAGTTTAGTGATTGTAACAAATCCATTTATTATCATTTTTGTTTAAAACCTCCAATCAACACTTCATCATTTTTTTTTTCTTTTTAAAAATATACATTTCATATAAAAATATAATTATATAAATAAATACTACAAACAATTAAAAGTCTCATTCTCCTTTCTTTAGAAAAACTTTATAATAAATATATATATAGGGTTCCTAAGGGGTTTAAAAAAGGAAGGGGGGGGGGAGGGGGGGGAAGGGGGGGGAGGGGGGGGGGGAGGGGAAGGGGAAGGAAAAAAGAGAAAAAAGAAAAAAAAAAAAAAGGGAAAAGAAAGAAGAAAAAGAAAGAGGAAATTTCTGTATATATATATAAGACTTAATTGATTGTAGTATTTAATTATATAATTATATCTTATTATGGCTTATCATTCAATCCTTTATTGTGTATTTAGGTGATATATTTATTTATAATCATGTGTCAGTTGTCCAGCCTCTTTTACCTTATATGGTGCTACAAAGTACTGACTGTCAATTTCTAACTGACTAAGTCAGAAATTATATCCAAATGTTTTATGCTTTTGTAATAGATTCTACATAAAGATATATATTCCCCATATATATTTTTTAACATTTACAATTATTTTTACATTAATTTACCTAAATATAAACTTTGATTTGAAAATTTTTAAATTTTACAAAACAAAAAAATCAAGACAAGGGAATAACTCTTCACCTTTAGGTCTATTTAATGAATATTTTCTGCAGAAAAATATGTGCAGTTATTGTTGAAATAAATACCCTAGATGGGCTTAAAAATAAATAACAGAATATAACATTTAATAGCTGAAACTGTCTTTCCATGTATTTATTATTACAAATATTTATCATTATATGTGATGTATAAGTAAACTATATTAGCTTATGGCTAAAGGACATTGGATGTTTACTAAATTAATTGTGAATTATAACTGTTTTGTCCTACAAGAACTTATTTTCTGTTTCATATTCATATTTAAACATGCACTCATTTTGGGATTCATCTCCAGATCATTTAGTAAGCTTGAAAAGGAACTTTGAAAGTGAATTTTTTTTTCTCAAGTTTAAAAGAATGACTCTATTTTTTATTATTTATTGTTAATAGTATATAGATCATAGATATTTAGAAAGATTTAGTGTTGTATGTATTTAATATTATATGTTTATTTATTTAATTTGCAAACTACAAGAACATCTCAGAATAGCATATCCACAAAATGATGAATATGCTGGTAAAATCTTATTGCTTAAGTGTGATTTGTTTTCTTTGATTTGAAAGTGAAACATATATATTTTGGGTATATTATTAAAGATGGTTCAATCTTATATATCTTTTTTTTTTATTTGAAGTGAGAATTAATTTCAAGAGTAGCTAGAGTATAAAAAAAATAATATTGTGTTAGAGGTAATAAAACTTAATTTATTAGATTATTGCTATTTAAAGAATATAAAAAACTTGTTCATAATAATTAATATTATTTAAATTTGAAACAACCCAATGTATTATTTAAGCTAAAAGTTTACATTTTAATATGTTATTTATCTATCGTAACTTTCACATATTATATAGCTTAGAATTGTTTTTCTGACTTTTATTTATGCATTTGTGCATCTATTTTATACAATTATTATATTTACTTAATAAACATTTAGTTTTATAAACTATTTCTCAATATAAATTTTGGATGTTGTCATATTCTAAAGAATTGAAGAAATGAGTGTTTCATCTGTGTTTATTTATCTTCAGTGTATAATGATAGATATGTAGAAGAGCTGTGGAAAAAAAAATTTCTTGATATGTTCTATGTTTGTAGGGATGAAAAAGTTTTCCCCTTAGTATATTATTAAGTATTTTGCCATGAGTAGAGTTTATTTAGATTGTATGCATACATATTATGAAATGATATTTATAAAGTCAAGTGACATTTTCCCATTGTTTGTTTGGTGATGAGAAAAATTCCACCAATATTGTATTTCAGATTTAAATAATTTATTGTTGGTGTATTAGTGTTAAAGAGTTTATTCACTCCTCATGTGCTGGGATTCGTCTTGAAAATCTAGTTTGTATTATCATAAAAATATAGCTCTGTGTAATTCTTTATTGAATATTAGAATGTATATAGTGCTCTATTTTTTGGTTGGTCTATGAAATTGTCTGAAATTAAATAATTATTTAATAATTTTGAATAAATTTATAATGTGTAGAAAAGATTGTTCTCTTGTATTATTGCATGGGATGTAACATGCATGCATAATTTAAATAATATCACATATATAAAATATAATATTATTAAACTTAAAATAGGAAATAAATGTTTTGAAACATCTCATATTAATATGACACACGTTAGAGATCATCAAAATTATCAGAATGAATATGATTTTATTGCTGTCTGAAAAGTGTACTTATTTAAAGCGATTGTTTAATTAATATTATTTAAAGCTGCTCTCTTGATGGCAAAGTGTATATTGTGCCCAATAATATAATGTATTATTTATTCAGTGTTGTATATTGATAAAAAAGTATTTAGATAGCCTGGATATGTCATAATATTAAGGTATAATTTGTTTGCTAATTTGTGTTTATAAATGAGTCAATAATAAATTATGTAATACGTAATGGGGATAATCCTAAATTTCAATTAATAAGTTTATTTGTAAATCTTAAAAATAAGATAAAAGTCTTATTCTGCATTAGTTACATTTAAGTAAACTTTAAGTGTCAATAAAAGCTTTGTTTATTATTTAAAAACTGTGTCTTGAGTTGTTTTTGTATGCATTCGAATTCTGGTTTCCACATCTTCATATTTCATACATCTATTACAAAATTAAATATATTTTTTATTGCTTTGATATTAAATATGCTAAGATCCGATAATATTGTTTCCTAGATCCAAACATTACATGAAATATTTTACCACGTGATAAACTTATAAAAGTTTTGCCTAGTTAAAGTATTATTTGGATGAAGATGTGAGATTAAACGATACCCTATCTCCTTCCTTATCTGATTGCTAGCCAAGTAAACATTATTCAACTTATTTCATTGTATCTTATTATAATTTAGAGTCATAAATTACTGGCTAATATAGTTCTTTAGTCTAACTAAGTTATAAAATCTTTTAGATCTGATTTTATATTCCTAGATCAACATTGATTCAGCTTTTTAGATTAAGAAGTGCTGAACAATAAAGTTATTTAGTGCTGTGCTTTTTTATTCTGTCAGAGATATATTGAGCTATTATAGAGTGTGACTGGATGATGGAAGGATCAACTTGAAAATATATTTCATTAGATGGAATAAATAAAACTCAGCTGGCCTGTATCATTTGGTTAATTAATATATAAGGTTTATATTGTATTTGATAGCTTATAGTATTTCTTCTTTCATTTATTTATATTCTCTATATGTTATGAACTTTCTGTAACCTCCCACTGGGTGAAGCTGTAAGATAAACATAAGTAAAAGAGTCTTAGAATTAATTATGAATCAGATAAAGTGATAATTTCTTTTATTCATTAATAGAACTGGCGCCTGGGGCATTTACTCATATAATGTTCATGAGCTGTGATGTGTGAGTGGGTGTTATATATATATATATATATATATATATATATATATATATATATATATATATATTGAAACAGACAGATCGGAGAACCGATCTTCGTTTCAGGTGTTTTTATGTACGGTAATTCAAACCACTGTTCGCCCGCAGTGAGATTTTGTCTATTTTAATTTATAACAAAAATTAGTTATATATTTTATAGTTTATCAGTCAATATGTAAAGATTCCGTCTATAAATGTCGCAAACCATGAAATAATATTTGTGTGTGCGTGGTTTGCGAATTTATATCAATTAATTTAAAGTGTCAGTGCGGGCGTATTTGTTTTGAATTTTGGTTTTTTTTAAAATTGTATAAAGTCGTTTAAAAATACTGATCAAAAATCACATTCCTTTGATCAGTGTTTTTAATTAAAATCTAATTGCACAAATGTTCAGAGCAATTAAGTTGTAGTCAAAATTAGTAAGGAATTTTTATATGTAATTAATGTATCGATTTAAAAATGGCATATTAAATTAAAAGATTGCTAAAAACAGATAATTGATTGTTGGTCAAGCTGCATCGCTAGAGGCTAGAGAAAGTAGGCGGAGCCTAAAACAAAAACAAGTCGGAAAGGTCAGCAGTGGCAAATTCTAGAAAAAAACTGGCATTCTAACTTTGGTCGTGTTTGAGAGAGGTAGTCTCGAGACAACACAGCAGTTAATAATAATTCAAATATCTTATTAAGAAGTTTACCAGTGAATCGCCATGTTCATGGGCTAATTGCCAGGAGCTGGTCTCTGCCCGCCAATATGGATCCTCGTGCCGCTGTTTGATCATGTTTCATATACTTCAGAATTTCCAACTTCCAATCTCAAAATTTACTATGCCTTACAAATAACTTTCAAAAATGCGCGCCTACGTTACAAGCCAAGCTGGATGAAGAAAAAGAGAACTTTGTTACATGAACTTTAATTTTCTTCCGTGCTTAATATTATTAATCAAGTGAATCATATGTAAGTCTTTATATCATTTATAATGCTATTATTTAACCTGTCAGTAAATTTTCTTTTTTTTTTTTTAACCCTCTGCTCTAGTCTTTAGAAATAATTTATAACATTTGTAATTAATCGTAATAATCATTTAAATGAATGCATTTATATTGTTTTGTGTATTGCTTATTCCATAAACAAACGATGCCAATTGTAAACTAGTGTGTAATAATGATCAATTTAATTTAAAAGTAATTCCATGTTCTGAATTAAATATTCTTTCACATTCCGAGTTAGTAAATGTTAAATCACTTTATTATTCTATGTTAAGTTGTTATAAAATTACAATCTAAGTTTCAATATTAAATATATATATAATAGTTTCAAAGTGTTCATTAATGTTATGTATAATATGAGAAATAATTCACTGAATAATTTGATACTATCGCTACCGCCTGTCAACCCGAAGGGTTAAGAGTCCCAGAGTAAAATTAACTAATTATTGTTTTTCACCTTCAGTTTAATTTCGCTATGTTTTTATTGGGATAAGGATCTCAGCCTGTGGCGTAGAAACAGACAAATAGTTTCCAGGTTTTATATAATTTCTTTTAAAAATCCGCTTCCAGTATTCGTCCTTCACGTCTGTGGCAATGCCTTCCCTTCGCTGAAGTTAGCGTCTCGCCATTCTACCATTGGGGAATGAAAGCAGTTTTTCTTTCCCGGTAATCTCTTGGATCACCGGGGTTCGAAATAACCCCGGCTGGTTGTCGTGTCCCGGAACTACTTGGGGGCATTAAGCCTTGTCAAAGAACAAGCCGCCCGGTATTCCGTTAATGCACCGCAATTGATTACTGTAGGGCTCTTGAATCCAGGCAACCACCAGTTCATCTATCTTCCATGTTGTATTTATATAAAACCACCAGCACATCTATCTCTTATGTCGTATTTATATAAAACCACCTCCACTGTTCGTCTACGTTCCGGCTCGAGCCTATTCAAATAAAATAAGTAAACAAAAATCTTTAGATAAATATTTTTTCCAATGCTCTAATACTCTGATTCTCTTAACCACCCGTCAATCATTTAACTACCCAGCTATTGGCATAAGTTTGTTTATTAAATAAAACGTTCACTAAAGACTAGTAGCCAAATACAAGAGGATTTATGAAGTCTTACCGTACTGTATAACACTATATTTATATGCTGTATATTTCTATTATATAACATTATATTCATGTGCTTTCTATTTGTCTTATTTAACACTATATTTATATGCTTTATATTTTGCTTATTAAACACTTTATTTAATCTTAATCTTTGTGTCCTCCACCTTATTACTCTCTAAGTCTATTTAGCCACTTACTGTCTGTATTGGCAACTTAAATATATACGTTACATGAATGACCGTCCCAGTATCTATAGTCTAATAAATCTATATATCATTAACTGTAAGAATTTAGTCCATGTTCTAAGCTGAGCTAGAAAAGGGATAACCCTGTGCTGGTGTAAAGTCATCATCGGTTGGTCATGCCGGGGTTTGGGTTTGAATTCAGTTGGCGTTTTGGGAATTTATTCTTAAACGTGGACTGGGTTTGAACTCGGGTACTGTGTATGAGTAAGCGTGGTGGATTTATACCGGTACAGTTATTATATTTTTGGACGCCCTCCGTGGTGCTCGATGGAAGAAATCTCCCACACCCTGCAGAGTGAACGGAAGGAAACAGTTAAATGATAAAAATATTCAATTTTTTTTGTGTCGAGTCATAATATTGATACGTATTTGGCGTATTAAAATGCGCAAGTGAAAACTATAGTAATAAAACAAATGTATAAAATTTTTTTTTCCCTTACACAAAGGTTCAGTATATAATCCTCCCAAATATTGTTAAGTCAGAGTGAAGATTTTTTTTTTTTTGAAAAGAGAGCAGAAGCAATTCGTGAGTGTAATTAATTAAAATAAATGAGTTATTCCATAATGTTTTTGTGAGTTCATTCTTGTCGTTTAAATCATATGAAAAAATAAAGAAGTAGAATTAAGTCCAGTTCTGAAAAATAAAAATGTGTACGCGTATATATATTTGTGTACGTATATATATATATATTTTCGTTTGTTGTGAAAAATATTTTTTTTGAAAAAAAGAAGAAAGAAGTAGGATTATTCTTGTGTTTTAAAAATAAAAACGTGTGTGCATATATATGTTGTAATATAAAAAAAAAAAAACCTTACCGGAGTCAGTATTAAATTTTTTTTTGCATATATAAATCTTAAATCAAAAATTATTAGGTCATATAAAAGTATATATTTGGGGATCAGTAGATTAAATTATCTATTGGTCACATGTTGCTGGCTGGCGCCTATCAAATAAATTTGTCAGCAAACATGTTTGTCCATACAGCAGTGGCGAGTGTTGTTTTAAAAGAGAGTAGGGTGGCATATATAAAAAGAGAGAATTACTGACAGAAATACAAAAAAAATACTATGTTATGTACCCATTATGAATATGTATGTATTATAGGACTGAGGAGAACAGTGCGAACTGGGTGAAAGAAAGTTTTTTTTTCCCTGTATATTTTTAGTAATGATTTTAGACATGTCATATGATATTCCTAAATAAAGAAAAAAAAACGTAGATAACAAAAACCAGACTGAACGTAGGCGAAGGAAGAAAGAGAGAAAGGAAGTAAGCCACACAAACAGTATCAGCAGCGGAGGAGGATTTGGCACAAGGAGCAGGGATCAGTAACCTTTTATGAAATATAAAAATCAAAGCGTTGTACAAAGCGAATTTTTTATGTTGAAGACATTTATCAGTAAAAACGAAGAAGAAATGACAGAAATAGAAGGAAGCGAGCATGTGTCCGCGACTGGAGCAGAGACGTCGGACACATCCAGCGACCACGAAGTTGTATTCAAGGAATTTCAGGATAAAAGAAAAAGTTTTAGACGACCGGAGAGGAACGTCAAACAGAGGGAGCGCGATCGCGATGCGAAATTTTACGCGATGCTCGAGGAGATGAGGGAGGACAGAAAGATCATGATGGCCATGATGGCGCGTATATTAAAGATTGAAGAATGGCATATGGGATTGGACGTTCAAAAAGCTAGAGAAAGTAAAGCAAGTATTAGTGCAAGGAAGGGAGAAGAACACCAAACCATTCCGATGGAAGTAGAAACTATGAGCGGAATAGCCAATGAAGAGAAGGCAGGCCAGGACCCAGACGCGAATGTTGAAGTAGAAAGGCGAACTGAGGCGCAGGGCCAGCGCGAAAACCAAATAGAGCAAAGTGGAACTAGCTACAAAGAAAATGAAATAAAAAGAGAACAGGCCGTAGACACGCCAATCAGGATGATTAACATCCCTCACGTAGGATCATCTATCCACATTCAAACGTTCAGAGGCGACCCCGGGGAAAATCCAGCCGTGCATCTGGACAGCATTAGAGAATTCATGTGTTTTCACCCGATGAGTGAAAAGGAGAGGATAACAGTCGCCAGCCATTATCTGAGGGAATCCGCGAAGGCATGGTGGAAATTATTGAAACAACCACCGAGTACGATGCGAGGCTATGAGGAAGCTATTTTAAAAAGATACTGGAGTGTGGAGAAGCAGGAGGGTCTGCTACACCAGTTTTCAAATATGAAATACGACGAAAGTAGCAGACAGAGTTTCGCAGCCTTCTTCACGCACCAAGCAATGATATTTAAATCCCTCACCGCTTTCAACTACACGGAGCAACACATTACTCGCATCGTCATACATAACCTTCCACCGTGGGTGCAAAGGATAATGCTGGGGAGTTGCCCCATGTCGTTCGAGAGCACGGTAGAACTGCTCAACCAGATCGACTATGGGGACTTGTATCCAACGAAAGGGGAATGGGAGCACTATAGTTTTAAGACCAGGCCTTTAAAACCTTATATACCTCCCGACCCAGGGAGACGGTAGAAAAACAATAAATGATAACTCGGAAAATGACCACTATGACATGCAAATGATGATGAGAAAAGGAATTACGGTAATATACCCACCTTTGTAAATATTAAGTTCAAACCCTCACCCAGACTGTTCTCCAAGGTCAAATCAATAAAAAAATCAATTATGTAAAAAAATGAATGAAGAAAATGTAACCAGAAATTATGTATAATCATTTTTTTTTGTTGTTTTTTTTTATAAAGTGACAAGAAATGAAACAGACAGATCGGAGAACCGATCTTCGTTTCAGGTGTTTTTATGTACGGTAATTCAAACCACTGTTCGCCCGCAGTGAGATTTTGTCTATTTTAATTTATAATAAAAATTAGTTATATATTTTATAGTTTATCAGTCAATATGTAAAGATTCCGTATATAAATGTCGCAAACCATGAAATAATATTTGTGTGTGCGTGGTTTGCGAATTTATATCATTTAATTTAAAGTTTCAGTGCGGGCGTATTTGTTTTAAATTTTAGTTTTTTAAATTGTATAAAGTCGTTTAAAAATACTGATCAAAAATCACATTCCTTTGATCAGTGTTTTTAATTAAAATCTAATTGCACAAATGTTCAGAGCAATTAAGTTGTAGTCAAAATTAGTAAGGAATTTTTATATGTAATTAATGTATCGATTTAAAAATGGCATATTAAATTAAAAGATTGCTAAAAACAGATAATTGATTGTTGGTCAAGCTGCATCGCTAGAGGCTAGAGAAAGTAGGCGGAGCCTAAAACAAAAACAAGTCGGAAAGGTCAGCAGTGGCAAATTCTAGAAAAAACTGACATTCTAACTTTGGTCGTGTTTGAGAGAGGTAGTCTCGAGACAACACAGCAGTTAATAATAATTCAAATATCTTATTAAGAAGTTTACCAGTGAATCGCCATGTTCATGGGCTAATTGCCAGGAGCTGATCTCTGCCCGCCAATATGGATCCTCGTGCCGCTGTTTGATCATGTTTCATATACTTCAGAATTTCCAACTTCCAATCTCAAAATTTACTATGCCTTACAAATAACTTTCAAAAATGCGCGCCTACGTTACAAGCCAAGCTGGATGAAGAAAAAGAGAACTTTGTTACATGAACTTTAATTTTCTTCCGTGCTTAATATTATTAATCAAGTGAATCATATGTAAGTCTTTATATCATTTATAATGCTATTATTTAACCTGTCAGTAAATTTTCTTTTCTTTTTTTTTTAACCCTCTGCTCTAGTCTTTAGAAATAATTTATAACATTTGTAATTAATCGTAATAATCATTTAAATGAATGCATTTATATTGTTTTGTGTATTGCTTATTCCATAAACAAACGATGCCAATAGTAAACTAGTGTACTATAATGATCAAGTTATTTTAAAAGTAATTCCATTTTCTGAATTAAATATTCTTTCACATTCCGAGTTAGTAAATGTTAAATCACTTTATTATTCTATGTTAAGTTGTTATAAAATTACAATCTAAGTTTCAATCTTAAATATATATATAATAGTTTCAAAGTGTTCATTAATGTTATGTATAATATGAGAAATAATTCACTGAATAATTTGATACTATCGCTACCGCCTGTCAACCTGAAGGGTTAAGAGTCCCAGAGTAAAATTAACTAATTATTGTTTTTCACCTTCAGTTTAATTTCGCTATGTTTTTATTGGGATAAGGATCTCAGCCTGTGGCGTAGAAACAGACAAATAGTTTCCAGGTTTTATATAATTTCTTTTAAAAATCCGCTTCAAGTATTCGTCCTTCACGTCTGTGGCAATGCCTTCCCTTCGCTGAAGTTAGCGTCTCGCCATTCTACCATTGGGGAATGAAAGCAGTTTTTCTTTCCCGGTAATCTCTTGGATCACCGGGGTTCGAAATAACCCCGGCTGGTTGTCGTGTCCCGGAACTACTTGGGGGCATTAAGCCTTGTCAAAGAACAAGCCGCCCGGTATTCCGTTAATGCACCGCAATTGATTACTGTAGGGCTCTTGAATCCAGGCAACCACCAGTTCATCTATCTTCCATGTTGTATTTATATAAAACCACCAGCACATCTATCTCTTATGTCGTATTTATATAAAACCACCTCCACTGTTCGTCTACGTTCCGGCTCGAGCCTATTCAAATAAAATAAGTAAACAAAAATCTTTAGATAAATATTTTTTCCAATGCTCTAATACTCTGATTCTCTTAACCACCCGTCAATCATTTAACTACCCAGCTATTGGCATAAGTTTGTTTATTAAATAAAACGTTCACTAAAGACTAGTAGCCAAATACAAGAGGATTTATGAAGTCTTACCGTACTGTATAACACTATATTTATATGCTGTATATTTCTATTATATAACATTATATTCATGTGCTTTCTATTTGTCTTATTTAACACTATATTTATATGCTTTATATTTTGCTTATTAAACACTTTATTTAATCTTAATCTTTGTGTCCTCCACCTTATTACTCTCTAAGTCTATTTAGCCACTTACTGTCTGTATTGGCAACTTAAATATATACGTTACATGAATGACCGTTCCAATATCTATAGTCTAATAAATCTATATATCATTAACTGTAAGAATTTAGTCCATGTTCTAAGCTGAGCTAGAAAAGGGATAACCCTGTGCTGGTGTAAAGTCATCATCGGTTGGTCATGCCGGGGTTTGGGTTTGAATTCAGTTGGCGTTTTGGGAATTTATTCTTAAACGTGGACTGGGTTTGAACTCGGGTACTGTGTATGAGTAAGCGTGGTGGATTTATACCGGTACAATATATATATATATATATATATATATATATATATTGTGCCCTTATCTGTAGGTCATAATAAGGTAGAAAGGTCAATTACTAAAAAATTTTAAATTTTAAGTTATATTTGTATGATATATAAATAATAGTAGGATAATTAAATTTTATAGTACAATTTAAAGCTGAAAATACCTGGTATATAAAAATGTAATAGATTATTTTAAAAGAAAACAGTTAAATAAAGCTTAATTATATTCTTGCTTATGGTTGTAAAAGCTGGCCATATAAAATAATACAGCTATAAATAGTTAAAAGTATATTAATAATTTGAATATAATATTTTAAAACTAATAAATTAAATAAATGCTATATGTAGTGTATAATTGTATTTAATAGTCAAAATTAATAGAGTGTATTTTAAAATAAACTTTAGGATGGTGAGAATTATATTTAGTTCTACATTTTTTAATTATTTTCCAAATTTTTATAAAATATATCAGTTTTGGTAATTTAGACCGAGACATAAATAAAAAATCATTTGATAAAGTTAGTAAACACGTGACTGTATATTATATACCTTCACACACACGCTTGTTAAAATAATAATAAAGTTTGTGAATTTGAAACTAAATATAATTGCCATCGATCATTAAAGTAAAAGTTAAAATATTAAATATTGTTTTAATAATTGTTTTTAAAGTTTAAATAATTTTGATAAAACTAAAATTGAATTTAAAAATACTAGTCTAAATAATATTTGAGACATTACGTCATCAATTCTTTATTTTAAAAGTCTAATCTGTTATATAACTAAATGTGTAAATTTGTTCGCGCTAAAAAGTCATTAACCAATCAACGGAGGTAAATTAGCAGACAAAAATATAAGAATTATACAGAGCGGAGGGAGAAGTAATGTGAAAGTGAAAGAGAAAGTAACATATTTTTTTTAGCTGATAACACCGTAGCTGGAAAAGTGATATAAATTTTAAAATTTGTATTTATTTTAAAAGTTCTTCTGTAACATATAATATATTTTGACTGCCTCTACATGGATTGCTAATTTTAAAAGTTATCTTACCAGGGAATTTTATTCAAGTTTAACCAAAAGCCTACAGTAAAGATGGAAGTACAAGGAAAAATACCTAAAAATATTGCTAAAGGAAAAATAATTGGAAATTGCCTTAATACAGCTTTATTTATGCTCAACCAGAAACTTATTATTATCACTCAGAGAAATATAATTGGGACGCTATATGAAAACTTAAAAGAGAAGTTACTTGTCGTCAGGAAAAAATTATGACGCACAAATTTTATAAGGCTACTTTGAAGTTATTTTATTCTTCTCTATGAAAAAAATTTAATATGCGTTTTTATTATAAAGAAAAATTATGTAAATGTATAATGAAGAAAGAGTGTCTATCTTTTAAAAAGAAACATTATAAAAATATAGTACTAGAATTTTCAAAGAAAGAAAAAAGTAATAGAATAATATGAAAGTGCTATTATGTATTTTATGGAAAGGAACCGAAAACTTTATCTAAGAGGAATTAGAAAAAGATTATAAAGTGTTCATTGGAGAAAATGCTTGATTTAGAAAATATAAAAAATTAAATTACTTAATGAAAATGGATCCATGGAAAACAGAAAAATTTACTGAATATTTAAATAAAAGTATATAGAAGATGCATCGGAAAAGTCGCGCGGGAAAATACTAGCAGACAAGATTAGAAGAGAATATCATTAATTAATAATTGTATACAATATTGTTGAAACCAAGGATTGTCGTCTATGAATATTTATTAAACAGAGTAATAATTGTTTTGACTTAAAATAGAACATTAAGTGACTGAAGAAGAAATAAAATATTTTTTTTAGCTTTAATATGAACAGTTCAAGAAAGTTTGATGAAGAAGTATCGAAAATATAATTTAAATATTTTTTACTAATTTAATTTTAAATATAAAATGCTATGTGAGATTAGGGAAAACATATAAACATAAATTTTAGTAATATTAAAAAATTAAATATAATAGCTTAATAGAATGATAGAAATATTGTTTTAAAAATAAAATGTATGTATGGAAGTCGTATATCTACAAGAATCAATGGGATGGTGAAGCCTACGGAACACGATCGAGAAGATAAAGATCGTTTTGGTAATTTTGATATTTATTTATAATGCATAATGTATTTTTTTTAGATCGTCTATTGATTAAGAATGATGTGTGAAAGTTTAAATTCTATGTACACATTTTATACAACATTTTGACATATTATGAGATAGGAGTAATTTTAAATATGCATGCAATAAGTTATTTAAAGTATAATTAATAATATAAGTTAACAGAACAATTGTGTGATTCTTTTGAACTTTCATGTGGTAAAGTATTCAGATATTTTAAAATAGTTTGTATATGATAAATATACGAGGAAAGTAGTAAAAGATTTTCTTAAAGAACAGCGGTATAGTTTTTGAAATAAAATGAATTTTATTATTGTTAGAAATGCAGATAGGAATTTGTCGATGTACTGTATAGAAAAATCATGAGAAATAAGATCGGATAGTGACTTGGTAGTACTAGTGTAGAGGAAACCAAGATGATGTTTTTGTTAAGAAATAAGAAAAATAAAGTATTTGGATCATAGTTAGTTTGTGTGATTTCAGTATAGCTAACTAAGCCCTATCACTGAACACATATAGTTTGGACAGTGTTTTTACATATCTTTAAACTTCTTGATGTTATAATAAAGCTGAAAAAATAGCTTTAGCATCACTCCTATAATAGAGGTTGGTAGACAGACAAAGGTCACTCCTCTATAGTGTTTTTTAATTCACTGTGCCATTATTGTCAAGGTTTATGACGGATAATATTCTAGTTATATTTTTGATCCTAGGCATCTATCTTCGCTATCCTTGTTTCGTGAATCTGCATCGTCAGAAAGATATTTTCAAAGAAATAATGAATAAAATAGAATTGAAGATGTTATCATTTATGTAAGAATAATTTATTTGCTGGAATGTTTAGAATTGTGTAATTTTAAAAGTGAAAGTACAAAATATCATAAAGAGAGAAAGAATCATATGATACAGTTTATAAATTAATTCGGAAATGAATATAAGATTTTTAAAGACAAATCTAAACAAGTTTTTATTTTAAAAGTGATAATAAAATTTGAATGTTTTAAATAATATTTAGAAAATAAATATTGCATATTTAGTAAGAAAATAATTCAATAATGTATAATAAACATATACATGTGCATGGTATGTTAATGATTGTAATTATATCATCCGAAATAAGGCTTTAATGAGTATATTAGGACTAATAAACATCGGATAATGAACTATAAAACTTAATACCAAATGTAGAAGAATGTCTTTGAATTTATAGGATTCCATACTACTAATATAAAACTAGAATTTTATTATTTTGTAGAATGTTTACTACGAATGTAATTTTAAAAAATTAAAAATATAATTTAAATAATAGTAGGGATACAAAGTGTTAATAATAATTATATGAGAAACACATTTTGTAACAAGCTAACTATAATAAGAAATCCAATAATAATAATACTGTATTTTCTTAAGCATTTAAAAGATAAGAGTTAACTAGAAAAATAAGTAGAAGTTTGATTTTCATTTTTTATAAACTAGTAAAATAATTTTGTGATAGGAGAGTAAGGATATCCAATGTACATAATGTAAAATATTGTTATTTGTTTATGTTATTAATAAACTTTGTTGTAAATTTATTTTAAAGCTTTGTGTCTTCGTTGTTATTTCTCCACATGGATGCATGATATCACAATACATTTATAATTGAAACAGATATATAGTTTTTGCACAAAAAGGTAAACATAAAAGTGTTATAATAATTTTGAGAATTTATTAGTATGTTAAAATTTAAAAGATCATAATTATATCATTTATTGGTCATAAGATGGTTGCCACAATATTACATTAAATTATATGCTAATGTTGCCACACATATTCTGTTGTCAGATTATTAAAATACTACCACATACGTATTTATTTATTTCATTTAGGAAGTAATAAGATTATATTATACTATTGTTGTTATTATTATTATTTATTATTGTTAGTTACTGCGTAGTGAATTTATGACATAAAATTCCCTTTTCATAGTTTACTACCGTAATTTTAAATCAGTTAGAATACAATTTATGAACCTGAGATTTATGTCATTTTATTTATTTTCTTCATTTTTATTTAATTGAGCTAGATTCTTATTACAAAGAATATTAAGATATGATTATTATTTTAATCGTAGTGAAAAGAGCTGAGAAAGTCGTAAGAATACTATGAGTTAGTTATTTAATATAGTAAAAATGGGAATAGTGTTCTTATGCCATTGAGATAGTATCATGTGGATAATATCTCAATGTAGTCTATCTCGTTCCCCGTGTCGTCACTCCATGTCTCATGAAAATAGTAAATATTTGTTAATTCATTTTAAAAATATAACCGTATTTGTATTTTAAAAATTAGAGCTAGTAATCATTTTAATTAATGCAGGATATTTCATTTATTTATTTGTTAAACTGAGCTAGAACCCGGAATATTATAAACACAGTATATAAATTTTATAGAGTACGATCGAGAGCGGTGGGGGGAGAGGTTAGAATATATATATATATATATATATTATTTTTGGAACTAAACCATGTTATTTTGCATTACATACAGATATTTCAATGAACTAGCATCCACCATTGTCAAGGTTAACTTTTGACAAAAATCATTAGATTGTAGACAGTAATGTGACTGACTGTGAGATGAGAAATGAGATTTAACATGAAGTAGTACAGCGATCATTATATGAGATTTATCAAAATCTTTCTTGCCCTCCATTTTTTCACCTATTAACTTTAATTTAATATTTGAAGACAGAGATAAAATGAAAGATTGCCACATAGCTGCAGTATGTTGTGTTTCATCAGCCCTATTTAAACTAGTGGGTCTCTTTAATATTTCATTTGACTCTCTCATGGTTCTTAAATCATACTTTTCCAAATTAGAAAGTATTTTTGCATTGTCAAAATCAGGTTTGTGACCAATTTCTAAAAAATAGAAAATAAAAAGTGATGTCTTATTTTCCTGATTAATAGCATTTATACATTCCTTAATTTTGACATTTATTTGTCTATTAGACTGGCCTATATAGCTTTCTGAGTACTGCAAACATGGAATTTCATAAATCCCCTTGTTTTTCAAAATTTTCTATCTTTAGGTTTGTGTAAAAATCACCAATTATCTTGCCAGTAGAAAAAGTTGTCTTCATATTAAAACTAGATAGTCTTATACTGATACATAACTCCTTTTATATAAGATAAAACCACTCTTTAGCATCTATGTTATGTAAAGCTCTACCGATGATGTTTCTATTATAATCATTAGAAAGTCGAATATTTTTATATTTTCTACAAACCTAAAGAAAGAGTATTTTTGTAACACCAGGGGATTTATGAAATTCCATGTTTGCAGTGTTCAAGAAGCTTGGTAGGCCAGTCTAATAGAAGAATGAATGTCAGAATTAAGGGACACAAAAATGCTTTTGATCAGGAAATTAATACATTAGTTTTACTTCTCATTTTTAGAAATTGGTCACAAACCTAATTTTGACAATGCAAAATTACTTGCTAATTTGGAAAGGTATGATTTAAGAACCATGAGAGAGTCAATTGAAATATTAAAGAGCCATACTGGTTTAAATAGGGCTGATGAAGCACAATGTACTCCAGCTATGATGAAGCCTTTTGTTTTAGCTCTGTCTTCTAATATTAACTTAAAAATAATACAGAAAGTGTACCAACAGCTCAAACAAGCTCTTAATTGATAAGTGCAATATGAGAAAATATTTAAAATATCTATCCAGAACTTTCCCAACTCATGATCAACTAGTTTCGAGCTTATGGCTCATGTCAATGGAGAGCTAGAATATTTGGACACTAGATCTAAAATATCGACTCAAAACACAGCACTTATATCATATGTAATATGTAAGTAAAAACTCTGAAATTTTCAGACATAAAATGTCTTTAAATCCAGCTATTTAGCTTAAATAGCTATATGGGACTGAACTAAATTCAGATCTACAATATTTTAATAGTTACAGCATGGCCAAATCATTATAGGTAAAATTATAATAATAATAATAATAATAATAATAATAATAATAATAATAATAATAATAATAATAATAATAATAATAATAATAATAATAATAATAATAATAATAATAATAATAATAATAATAATAATAATAATAATAATAATAATAATAATAATAATAATAATAATAATAATAATAAACCAGTCATATATAAAGTGATATTACATTTTTTTATAAATACAAGTTTATAAAAGTAATGTCACCTTATATATGACTTGCTTTTTGGATTATTGTAACTTAAAATTAATACGTGAATACCTGAAAGAAATAAACATTTTAATAAGCCCCATATTGTGAATGCTTAATTACTTCAAGTTGAATCTCATTTTTCATCTTGCACTCAGTCACGTTATTATTTGAGATCTAATGATTTTTCTTTCAAAAGTTAACCTTGACATTGGCAGATGACAGTTTATCAAAATAATGGTATGTAATGCAAAATAATATGGTTTAATCACAAAAAAACAGAATTTATCTATATCATACACTCATGAAAACAATTTTATATATTATTTTTTTTTTTTATTTATTTTATATATATATATATATATATATATATATATATATGAGTGTGTATGTGTGTGCATTATCATGTTGTTAAATGCCATGAGGCAATGATTTTCAATATATATATAAATTAGGTGTGTCTACATATTTTGGTAGACATATAACATTGAAAAAAGAGCTGGGTTTTCATTTATATTATGTTTATATAAGAAATTTGTTTGTGTATTAATTTTGTTTTATTTTGTTTTAAATTTTAGTAATTGAATTTTTATTATGATAAAACATTTGGTGTGAATAAAGCATATTATATTATAATCTATTTAGTTAGTGTTTAGTTATTTCCTTTTCTCATTCCAAACAAAATTGAATTGTTTTTTTTATTTTTTATTATGCAGTTAATTTTTAAAAATGGAAGAATACTGTGCAAGTATATATATATATTGTACCACCGGCCTTCTTTTTAAATTTAATAAGAAAAACATTTTTTTTCTTATTTCCTTTTCTCATTCCAAACAAAATTGAATTGTTTTTTTTTATTTTTATTATGCAGTTAATTTTTAAAAATGGAAGAATACTGTGCAAGTATATATATATATATATATATATATATTGTATATATATATATATTGTACCGTCGGCCTTCTTTTTAAATTTAATAAGAAAAACATTTTTTTTCTTATTTTCTCTTTTTACCTCTCACTGTCTTTGTAGTTTCAGGTCCATCAGGTTTAGATACTATTATCACTGGTAGCGAGCTACTAATAATATAAACACTATGCTACTAAATTATAATACTGGCCATCCAATAACTTTTTTTCATTTTAAGGAAAAACCTTTTTATCTACCAGTAAATTACAATGTAATTAACTGCTTTCTTGAACAACAACAAATTTAATCCCTGCACTCCCAACAAGTTCATTGGATTCTAGCTACTCCAAATTATCTCCCCACATTACAAACCTCCATTTCTCAATCTCATTATCATAGTTATTTACTTATTAAAACATTGGCATTATTCAAAAACTATTGCCTAAAATTTTCTTTTTCTTTTAATATTGGCACAAATCACTAACGATAATTAAATATTTCTATACCCCCGCTCACTTTTTTTAACTTCTCATTCTTGTCCCATAATAGAAATGCATACATATGTTTTTGTAATACATTAGATATTTAATACATTTTATCATATGCATTTAAATAATACAAGTAGAAATAAAAACATTTTAATTAAAGTACACACTCTAATGACGACTGTACATAATAATAATAATCTAGAAATTAATAGTTTTTATAAAGTTCAAAAGTTTTATCTAACTGGTTTTTAATGACTATAGTATACCAGTCAATGTATTATCTACCCAACATAACCTATACTCAGATTTGGATTCGAAACCCTGTTAAACCAAAAAATTGAATTCAAGTCCAAACTGGTCTTAAACCCATCTCACAAACTCAAATCAAATCTAATAAACAATACATACTTTCAGCACATGACTATGTGCCAAGGAAGTAGCTCAATGGATGTGACAATTTTTGAGAACCCTGATCTGAATTTGGCTAACACATAATAAGATGACTATGGATATTTCTAAATAAATTCATATATGTATGTTTGGGTTGCCAATAAAGATAGTGAACATTAATATTTAAAAATAATTAATAAATAATGTAGAAATAAAAACCAAGTATATTATATAAAATATTTAATAGAAGTAAATATTTGTTCAAACGTTTATGATTAGCATTACATAATATATCTAGTCTTTTGAGTGTGAATTACAATTTACAATAAGTAATGGCAGTTGTGTTCATATGCCAATAATTAATACATAGGTGTGGGTATATATATATATATATATATATATATATATATATATATATATATATATATATATATATATATATATATATATATATATTTATCCAAGATAAAAATGATTTGAATGCCTTCTCTTGTAGTAGCATTTATCATAAATGAAAAAAAAAAAGCTTGTTTAGGACTATTAGCACGCTTTACTTATATATATATATATATATATATATATATATATATATATATATATATATATATATATATATATATATATATATATATATATATATATATATATATATATATATATATGGACAAGAGAAGGTTATAAGGTATTTATTAGAAAGATGATTTTAGAAAGATGGGTTATTTACATCCATAAATCAATTCACGGAGAGCATGACAAATATATGAGTTTTAACTGCAATATTTAATAAAGAACTTATTTAAAATTATAGGTGAATGTTAACTTGTTTGGTTATAATTAAATCAATTCATTACAATTTATAAGCAGAAGATTGGGGCTTTATTGGAACTGAAAAATAAATGGTACTAATCAACTGTGAGCAGAAAAAACAAATAGGAAATATAATGTTTTGTCGGTGATTGGAGGAATAGAAGAGTGGCTTGTATTTTACATGTCTTTTCTGCCCTGCAAATAATCCATGGAACAAAGGAAAAGCCAGGTCAGGACATAGCCATGAACCTTTAGTGATCTATATATAATGATGAGTGAGGGAAGAAGTTATTTCTTCCTATATATTACACATAGAAATAAGATCAGTGATATGACAAACCTAAGAAGCAAGAGTGGCTCACATTAGAAATATTTAGAATGGTGATAACTCAATGGTCATCATATTTAATTAAGAAAGCTCAAATTATATAAGAAATGTTTCACTTAATGACCTGATCATGTCAGATTAAAATCAAATTTACTTGGAACAAAAGTGCTTAAACACTATTATATAATTATAATAATAATACCCTAAATATCCTTCCCTCTCTGAATTTTAATAGAAAGTATGAATTTTAAATTAGAATATATTGATTTAATTTTTTTATCAACCTTTAGTAAAACATTACGAATATCATCTTTATGAATAAATAAGTTTGTGAACTTAAGTAAAATAGCTGGGACCATAGGTTATAAAATGGGCTAATAATCATTATCAGCCATTGGTTAAATATCAAACATTTATAAATCCTTCAACTTGATAATTAATAGAACCATATTAATTTAGTTCTAATGGGCAATAATTAAACTATAAAATTTAATACAATATTATTTTCATAAGGTAAGTTAAACAAAAGGAATTATTATTGAGTTGAAAGTATTATTGTCATATTATCAAAATTAAATGGTATTAATAATCATTCAATAAATATATAAATAAAGGTAGTGAAAATGAACTGCCGTAGTAAAAAAAAAGAAAGTTAACAAAATATTAATTTTAAGACTATATATAAGAATAGAAAATTTCTATACAAATTATGACGTTATAAGGTGAGGAGAAATTTGAAACACTTATTAATTTAAAATATGTTTTAAGGTAGAGTTCATAAACAGGCCATAAAGTTGCAGTTCATGAAATAAAGATATTACCTTTTCTTCTATGGCTTGTTCATTACTTTATATGACAGAGTCCAGTTGGGTTTAGAAGAGAATGTAGGCATGTATTTTATTCATGTGAATTGCATTCATGTGTTGGTTTTATTAATATTGAGGCAGCTTACTATTGGTGTGGAAAGTTCTAATTAACAGACACATTTACAACATTTTATCAAAACTTCATGGTCCAGCAATCAGATCCCTGAAGTTAGCCATGCACCATGCTGAAAGTACTATCAAAAATTATAATTTTAAATGATGTAACTTCAGGTAGCAACTCTTCACGCACCATTCTAAAAAGACTATCAAAAAACATAATTTAAGTGTTGAAATTTCAGGTTGAAACTCTTCTAAAAAGTAATATCCACAACAAAGAACCTAACTCTGCAAAAGAAGACTTAGCAGTTTTAAAAGTGTCTAAGGATAGGTTTTCTACTCAGCTTCTACAGAAAATGAAACACCTAAGGATCCTCATTTCCCAAAAAAATAATAAAATATTTTGAAAATCTAAACACAGCCCAAAATTACAACAAAATATTGAAACAGTTAAATGATATTCATATTTTAAACGAGACAATTCAATCACAGCTATGAAGCCCAAGTGTAAACATAGGGATAAGTGCATGTAACATATGCCAAAAAGATCTACCTTCAATTCATAATAATATTGTTATCACATCTAAATTAACATTAAATCAACATGAAAAGAAACCACACATAAATTAAGACTATTCATACAACTGATACAAATAAAAACAGCCAAATATTAAATATATAGGAAAAATTACATTGATAGCCAGAACCGAGTGTCTTACGTTAGCAGAGAATAAACTCTATCTGAATGTAAAGTAGAAAAAATCAAAAATAATAAAAAAATAAAAGCCAAAAACATAGAATTCTGATATAATAATAAATAATACATAAAAAATTACATTTTGTATAACAAAACTAAAGAATATTTTACACAAAATGAATCAGCATCTTACACTTATGATTGCAACAACTCTCCACCTTGTAAAGGAATCCTGTCAGATTTTAACATAAATAATGTTCTGGCAAGACTAGAAACACAATAAAAACAGAATAAACAATAAAGAATATGTTGAAAAAAATTATGGAAATAAAAAAGAATTCAAGAAGACGCAAAGCTTCAAAATGAAGATGTAATAATCAATGTACTTCCATCTTTCAAACCCATGTTTCCACAAGAGGCACTGATCAAGAATTTGTACAATTCTGAGTCAAATAGAGTCAACTGGTCAATTCTTGAATTTTGCAGCTGGTCCCCCTTAATTCTTTATTTTTCACAACATGTTATGATAAAATATCCCAAATTAAACCATCATATGCAAATATAGCTAAAATTGGCACAAATCAAAATGCAAATATTAATAAATGAAAACCACTCTACTGTAATCATCACACATCAGAGCAAGTTTGATACAAATTATTCAAACATATTTAGTTCTCCCATGCAAGACATAATAGAACAAAAGATTAAGCAGCAAAACAACACAGTAAAAACCTCACATCATTCATCTGGGTTTTCCATAGATAACTTTAATGATGAACAATATGCTTCTATCATGAAAGTTTCAATCAAATTATCCCATTAAAAATAGCCACTATCTAACTGTAGCAAGGGCATGAGCCTTGGCTGGGCCATAACAGACTAAAACTGGTTACTATATAAGGTTCTAATCAAAGTGATCTGTAGCCTGATTAAAAAAGACAACATTGGTGAGATAATAAATTGAATTCTAACTCACCCTAATGATCCTACATAGCAATTGAATTTTCTTCATGGGGGCACAAAAATAACTTCCATAACACATCAAAATTATCTAAAATTGGTTTATCACATATACAGATTTAAATAGAAATTCAATGCTTATGGGAAAAATCAACAACTGTGTAATAGGTCTCAAAGTTATTTAACTGCAAGAACTCTCCGATTTTTGCAAAATTTCATGCAAATTTTCTAATCTTAAATACTTTCAAATTGATGGGCATGTACTATCAAATACAGCATCATTTCATATACATTTAAATAAAAGTTCCAAATCAACAGATATTCCAACAGTGATAAAACTTAATGGAGATCCAATGATTCTTTCATATATTGGAGTGAGTCCACAGTGCTTTTACTGTGGGCTTCACACTCATCTCATAAATGAATGTATACCCTGAATCTGTGGTTACTGTGTCAATAAGACAAATGGATCACACAAATGCTAGCAGAAAACTAACTATCAGGCAAAGAAAAAATATACATTTGATTTACACTTTATTCCAGAAGATGATTGTGGGCAACCCACATCACAAAGAATTGTTGAAAATCAGAATAAAAAAAAATCACTCAATCTAATTCAAAAAACTTCACAGAATATGCCTCAAAATTTCAAAACTCATCACAAATTAATTTAAAAAGTTATCTTAACAGCTAAAGGGACCAAACAAGGCAGCAACTTAAACTGGACTTGCCATTTGATAAACACTCAAACAATATTACCACAAGCTCAAGTACATATAATTCCCAAAACAAACAAACAGAAGAAGATTTTTAAAGTCACCCTGGGATATGCAATAACCCTTTGACTTACCTACATCATCCAGCACAAGTCCCAAAATGAAACAAATGCAAAAACTAGCACAAAATGTCACAAATCAGATTTCATTGATGTTAGGTAAAGCCAATGACATACAGATTGACCACACATAGAAATAGTTATGGATTACATAACACAACCTTAGACAACAAAAAATGAAAGTCAACAAAAATTGTGCTGAGGGAGAAGAACAGACAACTACTAATTCAACCAATTCAAACTTATATAAAATGATAAAAATCACTCTCTTAACAGCTGAAATATTTTGCAAAATAAAAAAAGGAAAATAGAACACTTTATTGCACAGGACACGTACTCTAAGCCAACAGACATCAATAGAGAAGACTTTTCTACCTCTAGCCCACAACATCCTGCATCCACTCACATAGTCCCCTCACCTAAATCTTTTGATCTTCCTTCTCCAAATGTAAACAGCCAGCAAGCAGTACTTACTAAAGGTCTAAGAGTCTATGGATAACCTACCATGCATAGTAGTAGGGATCAATGTGAGAGGTCTAACACCTTCACTCATGTTTATGTCATTAGGTGGTTTTTCATTTATTTCTCCTCATAATTTATTCTTAGGAGAAACCAAATTCCATCAGCACTCTAACAATAATATCCAGATGATGCTTAGCAAACTTGCTTACATAAAATTAGCCATCAACAATTCCACTGCCAGAGCATTTGGAGTGCTTATTAACAAGAAGTGCCCTCCCAATAAATTCAAAGTGCTTTATGAAGACAACAACCTGATTGATCTGAACTTAACATATAAATCATGTAGCATAAACTCATTTTATGTATATGCCCACAATAACAAAGAAATTCACCTAAGAATCATCAACACTATAAATATGCTGACTTCCCTCCTATGAAGAATATAACAAAAATATATTCATCTCCTCCTGTTATTTATTGATGGTAGAGTGTATTTACCACATGAAAATTCATCACTCCGTAATAGACCTGTTATTTTATACAGCATAATTTCACTTCTGTATTGATGCATTTCTTCATCCAGCACCTTTTACAGACCACCATGCCATAGTTACAGTACTGCAGCATCAAAACCTTTTTATAATAAGCTCCAACAATACCATAAGAGTCCTCACTCATGCCTTCACAACTGAGGTGGTGTTCTACACGGCCTATATTCTTTTTCTAAAAAAATGATATCCTCACTAGGCTTCCAGAAGCTTGGTTCTCTGTTGTGGGAATTCTACAGTCACTCATAGGACAACACACCAGAAGAGCTAAAGGACCTACAGTTTTAATGAACTGGAACAAATCTCTCACAAAATCAATGCATTCACCATCAAAAATGAGCCATTGGAAAGATTTTTTTAATGTTAAGCATCAATATAAGACCAAGCAATTGGCTATTGTGGAACACATATCATTTATAAGATCCAAAAATACTTACGTAATCAGCATTATTGGACTAGAGCATAACTTCTCTGGGCATTGGGGTACAAACCTAAACAATCCACACCCGCAACAATCATCATCAATAGTTCCAATTATACCAGAATTTACATGTTACAGAAAAATCAATCTTCCTTTAAAAAGATTACAAAATTGAGAACCCAGAGTTGACCATTCTTGTAATGACATTTTTCCTTTACTTGGACATGGCATCACAGCGATTGAATAAAGTGTCACTTAGCATGCTTCACTGACCATATACACCCTGATATTCATGCAATACCTAAGTTTATGCTTTTCTATTTTATTGACATTGTGATGGGAGTGATAAAACATATCAACACAAAAAAGTAATTCCTAATCTTTACCCTATTGCAGTGGTACCATTCCTGAAAAAAAAATAAAGAACCCACCTCCATCAACAGTTTTAGATCAATTTCAATGACCCCTATTTTATTCAAAATTATAAAAGGAGTAATTAAAGAGAAAATAGAGTCCAAAATCATTTATAACATGTACCATTCCTGAAGAAAAATAAAGAACCCACCTCCTTTAACAGTTTTAGATCAATTTCAATGACCCCTATCTTATTCAAAATTATAAAAGGAGTAATTAAAGAGAAAATAGAGTCCAAAATCATTCATAACATTTCAAAAAATCAGTTTGCTAAAAAGGGTTCATCAACCCTTATTGCCATAACAGAAGTTAAATTACTCCTTGACTATGTCAGATCTAGTAGACTATCAAAACCAATTGCAGCCCAGATTGACATAGCTGAGACTTTTGACATGGTAAATCCTAACATCCTGTTTGAAATCATATTGCTTGAGAGATCATAATACTAGATAACCTATTTTATAACAGATTCATTCACCTCACACTTAATGGAACCTTAACAGACAGATTCACACATAAGTACTTCATATATCAAGGGTCTCTGCTTTGTGTGTTGCTGCTTTCTTGCTACATAGATGTTCTTTTAAAGTCTATAGAAAAATCCTTACAGGAATTTATATACCAAGAATAAAGAAATCCATGACCTTCATTTTATACATGGATAATGTCATAACTTTACCTTTTACTTGACAAATTTTCTAGTTCATCTCAATTACCTATTAACCACTGCAGGTCCTCTAAATGGTGAATATTAAACATGAAAAGAACCCATCACAAATTTCTTGCTGAGCTCCACAATTTTTTGGACTTCCCATTATTGACCAAGCTATCCAACTTGAACAGAGGCTTTTGAAGGTCTATCTCTGCAGGGCAAGGATGCTCTGTTAAATATGAAAGTAATGGCAAAGATTATCTATTATCTTCCATTTATTACCATCACCAATACATTCCTATCCAAATTTATAGGCTATGTGCATGACTGTTTTGGAAGAGTTACACTTCTTCCATCGGCACAGCAAAAAATAATTTTCATAGGAAACTCAATGGAATGTACCTTCATTCCATATAGGCAATATTCTAGCAAAAAGCATGCACTGCAGAAGTCAACCTGAGACAAAATTATGATAGCATCCTTGATACAGAACTAATAACTCCCACTATATGCCTCCTCCTAAAAAGACATCTTGGATAGACCAAATATTCTCCCATGTTTACAAATTCAATGGCTACTCCTATGAGTGCTTTCATACCAAAACTGCCATATTGACTATTACCAACCTTCACAATTAAGACCAAGGCTTGGAGCAACAAATCACAAAATTACTATACTATTCAAGTTCTTATTCATGAAGCCAAACTTCTTACATTTTTAATTAAAGCCAACTTGAACTTGATTCAAACAAACTATTTCTTTCATTACAGAAGATTTCCAAAATATATAGATCATTCCTGTCCTGTCTGTAATAGACAGGAATAAACATTTGAGCATACAATTCTATCCTGTACATGCTTGACATCAGTAAGGCTAAAGATAGTATAAAATACCCCAATGAACTATTATAGGATTCTATCTAATAAGGATTGCATGAAGTACTAAAACTTCCTTCACATAAAAATATCAAACTTTATTACATACTCACTGTGTATAACTAGATGCAGAATAACCTTCAATATCCCACCGCCAAATAAAAAGGCAATTTTCATCAGTACTCTAAAGAATATTTAAAAAAAGATGAAATTCTATCAACAAAATTTCCTTATGAAAACACTTGGAGTCTGATTGTATATTACATATAATATTTTTTATAATAGGTAATATACTTTTACATTATATATATATATATATATATATATATATATATATATATATATATATATATGTAAAAGTATATTATATATATATATATATATGTGTGTGTGTGTGTGTGTGTGTGCCAACAGATGGCGTTCTACCAAAAACACTGTCAAGCGTATGTTTACATAAACGTCAGAGCATGCATTCACTATCTCTAACCTTAATTCCACTTTCAGATCATGATTTCAAGCTATTTGCTATCATCAGTGAAAGACAGGAATTTTAGAAACTAGATCTAAACACAAACTCTGAGTGTTTATGAAACAATATCTATTCAGCTTGCAAGCGTGAATCTTTTAGACACGTAATGTCTTCAAACTCAGCATAGCAAGCCAGATAGCTACATGGATCTGATCTCAGTTCAGCATCATCACATAGTAGATGTCTTTGCAATATATATCATTGCTAGAAAGACCTCAAAGGTACATTTATGAAAAACAAAAAAACAAGTTAAAAACTTGCTAATGCTTGTATTTATGTCAACAGTTGGCATTCTACCAAAAACACCATCAAGCATATGTTTACATAAACGTCAGAGCATGCATTCAACATCTCTAACTTTAATTCCACTTTCAGGTCATTATGTTTTTGGTAGAACGTCATCTGTTGACATAAATACAAGCATTAGCAAGTTTTTAACTTTTTGTTTTTCATAAATGTACCATTGAAGGTCTTTCTAGCAATGATATATATTGCAGAAGCCTCTAGTATGTGGTGATGATGAACTGACATCAGACCCATGTAGCTATCTTGCTTGCTATGCTGAGTTTGAAGACATTATGTGTCTAAAAGATTCACACTTGCAAGCTGAATAGAAACTGTTTATAAACGCTCAGAGTTTGTGTTTAGATCTAGTTTCTAAAATTTCTGTCTTTCACTGATGTTAGAAAATAGCTTGAAATCATGATCTGAAAGTGGAATTAAAGTTATAGATAGTGAATGCATGCTCTGACGTTTATGTAAACATACGCTTGATGGTGTTTTTGGTAGAACGCCATCTTTTGACATAAATACAATCATTAGCAAGTTTTTAACTTGTTTTTTTTTTTTTTCATATATATATAATCACATTGGTAACTTGATAGTTAAAAAACAAGATAAATGTTAGCTGGTGAAAAGAAAGTGCATTGCATCCTAAAAGATCAATTAAACTGTTTCATATACCAAAGCTTCTCACTGATGAATGCACTGTGTAATTTTTGTGAGAATATTGGAGAGGATAACATTGAATCAATGTTTATTATGCCATATTATTTGACATATATTATTTAATAAAGCTTATAGGAAATGACATAAATATATGAAGGGGAAAAGCATATTTTGATCTTGTAAAGTGGATTCCTGTTGCATATATTAAAAATTGACCACAATGACTTTATTTTATTAGGAATAGGATCTCATCCTTTGTAAAAAAAAAATATTTCTAAAAATTTCATATCCTTATCGAAAGACATTTTTATTTTGGGAAAGTCTCTCTTTTGTAATGTCAAAGCAAGATTTACAATTTATGTGAATTTCCTACATTTTATTTATAGAAGGTGAACATATTTTGAAAAAATAAGATCAAGTGAACACTGAGATATACTACTCTGAATAATTTTGTATCTACTATGATTCTTATTTAGTACCATTAATTTTGCTACTGAGGAACATATTGTAAAATAAATTAGTAGTTTCTTAGCAATTTCTAATTTTTAGAATATTAAATTTTTTTCAAAGTTAATTATAAATTCAATTAAATCATTTATGATAGCACCAATGAATATTTTTTTTAAAACCTTTTTCAATGTGAATTATTAAAGAAAAATATTGTTTTCAAAAGTTTTTTCTGCACTTTGCTTACACTCAAATTACTCACTATGTATGTGGTTCTCATCTATTGATAAAATTATTGATATTATTTCAATAATCCTAACGGAAACACATAATAATAACTTTTCGTGATAATTAATAAATAGGTTATTGGTGGATGTATTTAATTTTAATATTGACATGTTTTTATTTTTGTGTAAAAGTTTCCATATTATATGTATGAGTAATTTTGTTGAATTGTTTTACCTTGGATTAAAATCATTTTTATTTTAGAAATGTTAGTATTTAAAACATAAACAATTCACATATAGGCCAGACTATATTTTTAATTAATAATAGACATCTTTTGTACGACATTTTATTGAAGTAATGATACGGCTGGATTTTTTCCAAATAGTTCATCATACGAAGCAGATGTTAACATCAAAATTTTGTGTATATGTATAAATATAATATAAATATATTTGAAATTTTAATTAAAATGCCTGTCTTTGTTATTTAATAAAGTAATTAATATGAATACATTTTATAAAATTGAGTGATTTTGACCTAAAAGGCAAACGATTATGAAAAATCGTATATTAATTATTTTAAAAGTTTAAAGTGTATATTTTTATTACTTCATATATATATATATATATATATATATATATATAAACAAACTTGTGCATTTAATCTATTTTCTCATTATGTAAACATTTTAAAGCAATATATTTGGCTTTTATAAGATTTGTAAGAATAATTTTTCCATTAATTCTATCGTAAAGATTTTTGAAAGTAAAATAGCTATTAAATATTTGCATACATTTAATATTCAAAATTTTGTTAATATTAATATTTTATAGCCATGTTTATTAAAATAAAATCTGAAGTTTTATTGCAATGTAAAATTTATTTGACATTTGATTTAAAAACTTTAATCTAAACATTTAATAAATTCTAAGTATATTTCATTTTAAATATTGATGTTGTATTTATTATCTTTACAGTTTAATATATATATATATATATATATATATATATATATATATTATATATATATATATATATATATATATATATATATATATATAGTACCATATGAGCCTCACCTAAAACAATTTGTTTTTCTTTGTGAATGTAACTGTGCCTATATCGAATCAACAGATATAAATAACTTACACCTATCTTAAGCTTTTCATGTATCAGCTATATATATATATATATATATATATATATATATATATATATATATATATATATATATATATATATATATATATATATATAGACTAGTTAGTATTAAAATAATAATTCTAAAAATGAATAATTCTAGTTTATTTATACACACACATAAATAAATGTTTCCAACTAATAGTATTTTTTATTAACCAAAACTTGACATTTGACAAAGCCTTATGTCAACATTGCATTTTTATCAGTTGAAACAAAGGAAATAAACGTTTAAAGTTCATTACAAATTGTATATTTTAAACAATAGATCATGAGTATGATTATGTGATATCCTTGCTGAAATTAATCCAGTATAAAAATGAACTAATATTGTTATAACAATAATCTTATATTTAGTTATCAAGGCAAAAACTATATCTGTAAATTTTAATGTGTTCGAATTTAGAACGCATTTAAGAAAAATTTAAAAAAAGAAGATTCTATATTTTAAAAACTGCTTCAAGTAATTAATTTACTGCCTTTTAATATTATAAAGAACTATAGAAAAATAATCAATGAAATTAACAAGGTTATAAAAGTTATCAACGACTTCAAAATGAGCTTTTAAAATATATATTTAAGAAGACAAAATTTTATAAAGATGTTCTTTGGCTAGATAATTTATGACAGGGATTTCTTCTGATGTTTTAAACCTGAGTTTGTAAATTTATTTCTACTTAATCAATGCCTAAAATATAATCGTGGTAATTTTCATTTAAAAGGCTGCCTTAATAATGGAGTATTATATGGAAGAAGATGTTAAATATTTTACTATGCAAATATTTAAAGAATAAATATCTGGATTGTCTCTTCAAAGGATGATCAATGAACTTTATGTTTCAACATTCATGGTCATTTTATTCCAACTAAGGAGAGATATAAAACCATTATTCTTTCTCGTCTTGGATTACTTCATTGTGTATTTTAATAACCCTTAAACTTTATTTTCTTTGTGGATAATTATATTTTCTTGGAAAAATTACTTCATATATTAAAGTGGAGAACTGATAACTTGAACATTTTTTTTTTTATTTTAGTGGATATTTTGATATATACTCTGATGAAAATGACGGTTGACTAAGGTAAAAGTTTTTAAATTATTTCAATTTGGAAGTAAGTTTTATTTTATTCCAAATTGAATCTTACATGACAATTAACATAATTTCTTTTTAAACATACATAACTAATATCAGGATACATTCTATTATTAATCTAGTGTGAATGGATGTTATCTTATATAGGCATATAACATACACTGAATCATTTTAATGACACAATAGGTAGATTTATAATGTATCATGTGTATTATTTATTATACACATGACTTTAAATTATATATATATATGTAAATGATTACATTATTTTTTTAATATTAAATAATTTATTAGTGTGTGTATATATATATATATTTATATATATATATATATATATATATAAGCACATATTATAATTATAAATTTTAATATTTTTATGTGACAATATTTTTGTTTTTATTACGGATTAAAATATGTTAAACTTGATTTTAAAATTAAACATGTCTCGTTTGTTTATTTTATTTAGTCATTTTATAAAACCAATAATTATATATATATTCATACTCAAGCATATATATGTTGAATCAACTTAGTGATTTAATATTTATAAAAAAGTTATATATAACTTATATTAAATTTATTATTACTATGGGATATTTGTGGAAATGCCTGAAGAGAGTCGATTGCAATTTCTACTCTGAGCTCGAATTTCGAGAGTAACTAGATTATTAATAGAGGAGTGAATTGGATTATATTTTAAATCACATCATCCATGGCATTCTATAAGAAAACTCAAAGTCCGACTATAGTTAGATGCGACACCCTCGAGTCCTGAAAAAGATCGTCCCGTTATAATATATATATAAATGATATAAAATCTACTAAATGTCTTATGATAAAGATTATTTTGTAGTAAGATTATATTTTTTATTCAAACCAAAACACAAAAAAAAAAAACAAAAAAACAACAACATGTAAATGATATTTATTTACGTTTGTAAAAAATTCTACTAGTATAATCTTTTAACGCCAGGTGCTTAAAATTAATAAATAAAACATATATGTAATCATAAGTTTTATAATAATATTTATTTTTTAATATTGTTTTATTCATTTTTTAATATTTTATACACTTTACATTATGCTGCAACAAATTAAATTTAAATATTTGACAACTTTTTTTTATAAATGTTAATTCATTTAAAATTAAATGTATCTAAATCTTGTTTCATTAGCATACATTTATATATATATATTCATGCAAAAACATGCACGTTATAATAATCTTTTTGTAGATAAAATGTGGATTAAAATTTTTGCCGAATTGATTGCAAAAGACAGAACCTTTAATATAATGAATATATCAATATTCTTAAAGCTGTAAGAATATATTTTTTTTTTTATATTATATATATATATATATTATATTTTATATATATATATATATATATATATATATATATATATATATATATATATATATATATATATATATACCATAATGTGTTTTGCTAAATAAATAAAATATAGTTTTTTTCTTTCACTTTTCTACTTGATTGTCAAAAACATAAAATATTTTACTGTAAATAAATTTGTAAGTTATGAACCCAATCAGTAGTCTGTCTGCGTCTGAATCTGATATTACCGCCTGCCCATAATACGACTTGAAAAATAAGATTTAAGTGAAGTGATTGAACGAACAAACTGGAGAAAAGGTTACTCATCAAAATTTAGTTTTGTCAAATATAGTTAGCAAACAATGTTTTAAATAATAATTTTTATAAAACCTGTGAAGAATAATAATAAAGTAATTAATATACTTTCCCGATATATAAAAAAGGAACGCTAATATTATTTATTAATGCTTATACTTAATACTGATGGTTCAAATTTAATAGTATTTCTCTATAACTTTAACTATAACACAATGTTTCTATCCAGACAATTTGTAACACTTTTGTAAACAAATAATTAAAAAGTAAGAATTTGAAACGAGGAATTATGAAGAAATTAGTAAATTGTTTACTTTCTATATTTCAATGATATTGTGATTAATATTTTTATTTTTTTTACCGTTTTTTTTTTTGTTTTTAAGTATTAAAAATGATTTCTCTTTATAATTATGGTTTTATTATTATTTAATTAAATTACATCATTGGGCATTCACTATATAATTATTAATCAAATTTCTTTTATAATTAGATAAAATAATATAATCATAAAATTCTCATGTTATTTTTAAAACATAATGTCCTGGCCTAAAAAAATTATAGAATTATAAGAATAGTATATAATTCTTTACAGATTTAAGATAATTATAAATTTATTTAGACTCACATTGATTACGTAAGTAATATTTACTAAGGCTGTAACCTCAAGAATATGCATGTAAAAATGTGATATTTGGGACCGGTACATGTCTTAACCACAAAAGCATAAACTTGTGGTTAAGACCTGTAGAGGTCTCTAATATCGCATTTTACACGCATATTCTTGAGGTTACAGCCTAGTAAATATTACTTCCATAATCAGTTAAGTATTTAAGCTAGCTTTAGCTGAAATACAAATCATATAGTTAAAATAAATTTGAATATCTAGTTGACATTTTAGTTTTGAAAACAAAATAAATGGAATATTAGATGGCCAAAATAGAATCATGAAATATAAATAGTCTGCCAAAATAAACATCAATGCTTTGTAGATGAAAATATGCCATTTTAAAAATATTATTTTTTTTAATATATTGCCCAGTTTAGTATCATAAGAACTTAATGTTTGTTATTATAAAATAGAAAAACAAATGGAAAAATAATGATTTCACTGGAAAAAAATATATAAAAATATTTAATTGATATAATCACTAATAATGCTGAGTAAAAAAAGCATAAAATTAAATGTTTTATTACAGTATGTTGTGCAACTTTAGACATCTAAATGCTGATGTCAGAATTAATATATTGAATTCTATTCTGCATTAGCATTCTACAAAAAAAGCTTTTATTCTTAAACTTTTCTTACACAGTGTTCCTAGTACCAACATAATATAATAATATATTTGGTGTAATTACTCATGTGATTGACACCTCTAAATATTTTTAAATTGAGACAACTATTTAAAATACTATTATAAAAATTACATCGCAATCATCTCATGAAACAAAAATATAAATTGAAATGTATAATTTAATATATATATATATATATATACATTTCAATTTATATATTTATATATATATAGATATATATATATATATATATATATATATATATATATATATATATATATATATAATAGCAATATACTTATCTCTGAATTATGAAATGAATCAAAATAATAGGAAAAAAATCTCGATATTTTGTTATTTCATTTTCACATCAATTTATCTATCTAATTATTAAACTTTTTCTTTCATTTATTAAACAATTAATTTATGTTTATTATGACATGTTTATTAATTTTAAATAAATATTAAAGGAAAACTTGATCATAATCTAGTTACTACAAATTAAGGTATATTATTTTGGATGTGTGGATATAATCAAAATTATAAATATACACATCTTTAAGAATTTATTATATTAAATGCCCATTTAATTTTTGTACAAAATTGTATTGGAATTATTTTATATAATCCCAAAAATTCTAAATATTAATTTGAGATATGTGTATTAATCTACAGAATTTATATCAAGATAATCATTACTATAATGTAATATACCTTTATTAGAATCCCTACAACAATTTCTACATTAAAATTAACACAAAAAATATGATAATTAGATAGGAATAAAATTAAAATCGACCCTTATTTCTGGAACTATCTATTTTAACCTTTGGATGTTTTCTTGCAAAAAGTATTTTCATTGTTCGAACTGCAACATGAAAGGCTGAATGGCTCAAAATGTGGAAAATATTTTAATTACCTAACCCTTTACAAAGCTATACCTATATACATTTGTTGAGATCACATCTATACTCAGAAAAATTAGAAATGTCATTTTAATAACAATGCTGTAAAAAATTTCTTAATGAAATTAAAATTATATAAGGTTACTCTATGTAAATTAAAAGCAGATCTAATGTTTTTGAAAAAACCTCTAGAGATCAATAGATTACCTTTTTACAGATCAATGAATATTAATTTTTAGAAGTATTACATGATTCCACTAAAGACACAGGGACAATCAAATTTAGTCAAGATTAAATCATATTTCTATATAAGTTTGATCACCTTTAACAACAAGCTTCACTAGTGGAAACGATTCTGAGACAAATAACCTTTATGTAAACTTTTAAAACAAAACAATTTCCAACTAGGGTCAAAAATAAAAAGTAAAGACTTTACTTTTTATTATAATAATATAATGTAATTATGTGTGCATTTCTTTCATATAGAGCTCATAAAAAATATTACAAAATCAGGTATTTTAAAAATTTTACGTATAATAGTTTTATATGCACATACATATCCAGAGTGGGTGTGAGGGAGTAGGTAGATCATCAGATTACATGTTTATATGTATTTTAAGTTACAAGAAATGAACCAAAGGATTAACAATTGTTAAATTTAATTAGAGTAGAGGGGTAACTTACAATATCTATTCATTTCATTTCTCTCTCTCTGTAGTAACCATCTGGATATAGAAACATTCTATGTTCATATTTATTTAAATTGTTGTACAATAATAATGCTCATCGAAAAATGGGTGTGTTTTTAGTAGTTTTAGTGATATATATATATATATTGTAATGGAACTTATATGAGGCAGCCCACGATTGGGCAAGCCAAATGTACTGGAAACTATATGGTAGCTTACAATTGGATAAGCTAAATATAATGGAACGTCTATTAGGTATTCCATTAAAATTAAAGATTGAAGAAAAACGAAATTATTCCAGTTATATTTAAATAAATTGTTTAAATGCACTTCCAGCTAGCTATATATAAAACAAATCTAAAATCATGCAAAGCAATGAGATCTATCTTTATAATTTATTTTTAAAGATGATGTGACTAACTAATCAATATATATATATATTAGAAACAAAGGGACTTCTACTAAATTCAAATATACACATCTAACTATATAAATTTATGTACCTCTAAATATATAAATGAATAATAATATGTGTAAGTGACCGACAAACCAAATAATAAATGAAATATGAAATTATCTTTTATTATTTATAAATTCAATTAATTTCATAATAACTTTGGCATTAAAAGAAAATAAGAATAATATAGTATCGCTCTTTTAAATAATTACAAAGGCATTATTTATAAAAACAAATAGTACATCCTTTATTTTATGTTATAGTTTAACTTTAAATAATATTGATGGTTTAAATATAAATACAAAGAATAACTCTATGTATATACTTGTAATAAGCATATATAGATTAAATATATAAAGACATATTTTGCCTAACCATTATAATATAAATACAACAATTCATATATAACTTCAACCTATAAATTACATTTTAAGATTTTTAAATTATTTAAGATAATTATCTGAACATCTGTTATATGTCTAATATTATTATAAGACAAGATGCTTAAATTGACCACTTATAAAACGTTGTATTTTATAATAAAAAAAAAAATAAAAGTAAATAAAAAAAATATATCAATCTCAAAAATATATTTATATATTACCCATACATATATAAAATTATTAAATACCTTTTAAAGTTCATTTAGCTAATTTTCCTTTCCAAAAAGTTAATTTATTCCATGAGTTCTTTTATCTGTTTACTTTTGATTATTAGAATGCATTCTATCGAAAGGCGAAGAAATTATTATATTAAAAAAAATTGTTAATCCTTAGATATATGCATATTTTATCCGTTTTAAAATTTCCTTCCTTTTTAAAAAATAAATAAACCAATTAAAATGTTAAATCCAGCATGTTAATTCCAATTACTTCCAAATTATGATTAAATTGATGATTATATATTTAAGATAGCTATATCTAGTTTCAACTCCAGACACGATGAAATTTATACATTGAATTTTTTTAGTTGTTCCATTGAAAATTGCTTTGAAATAAATGAAAGTGATGATGCAGCCTCCTGGCTGCGATTCTTGATTAACCTGCCATAATCTATGTATTTACCATAAGATATATAATATATATATATATATATATATATATATATATATATATATATATATATATATATATATATATATATATATATATATATATATATATATATATATATATATATATATTATTTCAGTATTTTGAAGAATAGTAAATTTTATAGAAATAAAGTACAATAAAATCTTTATTTTTCAGTTGTTTGTTCTATATCTATTCCAATAATAATATATCAAAATAATAATAATGGCTTCCTTTATTGTTGTTGCTATCGCTCCATGCGCCAGCAGATGCTATTTTAAAACTCATGTTATATATGTTCTCTTTTAAAACAATTAACATTAAAATAAAAATAAAATATCAAGTATATATATATAAAATATTAAATTGAAAATTTGATATCTTTAAAAATATACATATATTATAATTTATTACATTTAATAATCATTGTAAATAAAATAATTTTTTTTTTATAATTAACAATTTATATGTCCTTATTTATTTTAATAATTAAATGTTTATTATGATGTACTATCAATATATATAAATAAAACAATAACTTCAAATAATAACTATACTTAATAACCATAAACAATATTACTTCATATATAAACATCAACTCAAAGAGATTTTTTTTTTTAATAACAAATGACATTTTTTTTAAAATATAGATAGACTTATCGATATTTACAATACCCTCTAATTCACCGAAAAAAAAAATGTCTTTGCAGATAACTAATGAATTATGAGATATCGAAAAAAACTTCTCAAATTTGTAATCTTTCTAAGGACTAACATGGTTTAAAGAATATTATTTTTCTTATTAATAACCACATTCATTTATTTATATCTATCTTTCAGATCATCTAGATATTTGTCCAAGTTTTCTTAAAAAAAAAAAAATAATAATAATCAAAAGTGCCTTTTTAATTCTTCTTGTAAAGAATTTCCAGTATGTTGAACTTTGTGAAGAAGTTTGCTTTGATTTACAAGATTTTCATATAGCATTTTGGTATAATTCAATTGCTTTTGAATAATTTTGAAATAAGTATCTAAAGATTTTGCTATGAATTCCTTAGATTCTGCATCTATATTCTTTACATAAATACTAACTTGATCATAAGCACTAACATAGTTCTTAATTTTATCAATAATAGTTGCTACTTTATCAGATAATCTATTACCTTTCATTTGAATATCGTAATAAATATTATCGGTGTGAGCAAGTCTTTGTTTTAATTCACTTGTTCTATGTTCAATTGAAAACAATTCTCTGGGTAATTTTGAATGGTATTCATTCAAATTTTCCAAATAATCCTTTAAAAATTTCAAATCAGATTGATGAGATATAACTTCTACAATTAAAGAATTCTTGAAAATCATTTTGTTTTACACTGTTAATATTATCCTGTTCTATATTAATTTTTTTTTTTCAGTTTGACTTTAGGTTTATTTAAATCTCTTTCCTTAGCTATATTTTCTCGAAGAAAATCTTTATTAATCACATCATCACTTCTCATTTTAAGTTTAATTTTGGCTTTGCCAATTTCTTTTTCTTTATCAATAATCTTTCTGCTAAGAATTAAATTAAATAACTTTTCATTTATTCTTTTAAATTTTACCATTATTTTCCCTACATCTTTTTCCTTGTCAATATTCTCTCTAAGAAAACCAATATTATTTATCATTCCTTCTATAACTTTAAGTCTAACTTTGGCTTTTCCAATATCTCTTTCTTTATCAATAATCTTTCTGCTAATATTTAAATTGAATACCTTTTTATTTCTCTCAAATTTTAATAAGATATATCTTATGAATTTTGTCCTACTAGCATACTTGTAAAATAGGTCTTTTCTAGTGCAGTAATGGTACAAATTATCACTCAAATATCCAGGTTCTAATATATATAAAAATATGTTTTCTTTGTACCACATAAAATTACCATGATATTGTTCTTTATATTGACTTTGATAAACACATTCTGTTCTTTCTAGTAATTTTTGAGAATTAATTTTAATCTTTTCTGGTAAACTTAATTCAACTTCTAAAGTTTGAGCACTTTCATTCATTTTATTATAATGCATTTTTATTTCTCCTAACTCTAGAGTATTATTGTCTAACCATTGAAAACCTAACTGTCCAATTTCTAAATTGTCAATAGTGTCCTTTAATCTTTCATAATTTAATTCTACTTCTTCTAATTGCTTTTTTGAATTTAATTTTATTTTTAAGGATTTATCAATTCTTTTATCCTCACTATAGTATTCATCAAAATTTTTAGATTTCTTTATAGTCTTTCTTTCAACTACTTCTAATCTGGCTATAATTCCTTGATTTTCTTCTTTCATTTCATTATTTATTTCTTCAATTTTTGCTTTTAAAGAATTAGCTTCAACCATTGTTTCTTCTCTATATTTTTCTATCTTTTCATCAAATTTTACTTCTACTCTTCTAACACTATTATCTACCAAAGCTTTTAATTCATTAGAATTGATTTTCATTTCTGCTCTAAGATCTTCTTTTAATTCATTAGAGTTTATTTTCATTTCAGCTCTAAGATCTTTTAATTCATTAGAGTTAGTTTTTAAACCAATTTCTAGTTTCTGGGAAAGTTCATCAGAATTTGTTTTTAAGTTAGATTCTAGTTTCTTAGAAAGTTCATCAGAATTTGTTTTTAATCTAGATTCTAGTTTCTGGGAAAGTTCATCAGAATTTGTTTTTATCTCAGCTCTAAGTTCATCATATTTAGACTCTAGTCTCTCAGAATTTGTTTTCATCATAGCCTCCAGTGTCTCTATTAAATTCCCCATATCAAAATTACCACTAACTGACATTTCACTACTGTTATCCATTATTACTAGAACTATAATATTATATACTCAAAAAAAAAAAAAAATCTAAGATATATATATATATTTATTTCTATATAGTAATTATCACAGATCAAGGGCTCATCATCTCCAATCATTATTCCAACAAGCAATTATTTAACTAAAAAAAAAAATACAATCCTTTTTAATCTTATAATACATAATAGCTATCTGACAATCTAAATTTTGCTTATTTGAACTCATGTTTAAAAGTCATTTATAATGAAAATATAATATTACTATACTTGTTTTCAAACCTTAATTAATAATCAATGTAATAGATTATTTGTTACAAACAATAATCAATTAATCTAGTCCCTAAGTTTGGTGTTATATATTTAAGTTATATACTTATCTATTCCTCCAAAGATCTGATAGATACTGACAATCAAAAGATTGATTAGCACTTTACAACTTTGATGTAGATAAAAGAATTCAATCATTATTCCCAAAGCATACAATGTTCCATGAACACTTAGATGATTATCACATTTCATTCTATCCAATTTACTACAACCCATAATAATTTTCTGAAAACACTATTACACTACCCTGCTTATATTTAAGTCTTAGGGGCTATTACTTATAAAATATTTCCTTGCTCATCTTAAGGAGACTTAGAGGCAAATATCATACATATATCAAAATAATTATACCTTACTCTCTTTGGAGTTTTAAAGATAAAATCATGGCAGGATCACTGTTAACTGCTTCATGATAAATAATAATAATAATAAACATCAAAATTTGGGTTGGAGCAATGAATGAGATTAATCAATCACAAATGACATGAATGCACTACATCCTTAAGACAATGACAAAAATTCCCCATCCAACATCAATACTTGCAACAGAACCAACCAAACTCCAACAATCAAATATCCCATCCAACCTTCAAAATTATAGATTTTCTACAACATAAACTTTCCAAATATGGACAAAATTATTATGCCGTACTTTAACACCATCATTAAAAAAATAATACAATAATATTAACCATCACCATCTAAACATAAGGCTAAAATATTTCCATTTATATAAAAAAAAAAATTAAACATACAAAAATGTTTCTTTTTCTTTAAACTATACATCTCATATTAATATATATATATACTATACATTTCTCAGGTATGTGGGGTATTTCAAGCCCTAATTAACTTATTTTGAGCCCTAGTTGTTGCGCCAAATGTAATGGAACGTATATGAGGCAGCCCACGATTGGGCAAGCCAAATGTACTGGAAACTATATGGTAGCTTACAATTGGATAAGCTAAATATAATGGAACGTCTATTAGGTATTCCATTAAAATTAAAGATTGAAGAAAAATGAAATTATTCCAGTTATATTTAAATAAATTGTTTAAATGCACTTCCAGCTAGCTATATATAAAACAAATCTAAAATCATGCAAAGCAATGAGATCTATCTTTATAATTTATTTTTAAAGATGATGTGACTAACTAATCAATATAATATATATATATTAGAAACAAAGGGACTTCTACTAAATTCAAATATACACATCTAACTATATAAATTTATGTACCTCTAAATATATAAATGAATAATAATATGTGTAAGTGACCTACAAACCAAATAATAAATGAAATATGAAATTATCTTTTATTATTTATAAATTCAATTAATTTCATAATAACTTTGGCATTAAAAGAAAATAAGAATAATATAGTATCGCTCTTTTAAATAATTACAAAGGCATTATTTATAAAAACAAATAGTACATCCTTTATTTTATGTTATAGTTTAACTTTAAATAATATTGATGTTTTAAATATAAATACAAAGAATAACTATATGTATATACTTGTAATAAGCATATATAGATTAAATATATAAAGACATATTTTTGCCTAACCATTATAATATAAATATAACAATTCATATATAACTTCAACCTATAAATTACATTTTAAGATTTTTAAATTATTTAAGATAATTGTCTGAACATCTGTTATACGTTTAATATTATTATAAAATAAGATGCTTAAATTGACCACTTATAAAACGTTGTATTTTATAATAAAAAAAAAATAAAAGTAAATAAAAAAAAATATATCAATCTCAAAAATATATTTATATATTACTCATACATATATAAAATTATTAAATACCTTTTAAAGTTCATTTAGCTAATTTTCCTTTCCAAAAAGTTAATTTATTCCATGAGTTCTTTTATCCGTTTACTTTTGATTATTAGAATGCATTCTATCGAAAGGCGAAGAAATTATTATATTAAAGAAAATTGTTAATCCTTAGATATATGCATATTTTATCCGTTTTAAAATTTCCTTCCTTTTTAAAAAATAAATAAACCAATTAAAATGTTAAATCCAGCATGTTAATTCCAATTACTTCCAAATTATGATTAAATTGATGATTATACATTTAAGATAGCTATATCTAGTTTCAACTCCAGACGCGATGAAATTTATACATTGAATTTTTTTAGTTGTTCCATTGAAAATTGCCTTGGAATAAATGAAAGTGATGATGCAGCCTCCTGGCTGCGATTCTTGATTAACCTGCCATAATCTATGTATTTACCATAAGATATATATATATTATTTCAGTATTTTGAAGAATAGTAAATTTTATAGAAATAAAGTACAATAAAATCTTTATTTTTCAGTTGTTTGTTCTATATCTATTCCAATAATAATATATCAAAATAATAATGGCTTCCTTTATTGTTGTTGCTATCGTTCCATGCGCCAGCAGATGCTATTTTAAAACTCATGTTATATATGTTCTCTTTTAAAACAATTAACATTAAAATAAAAATAAAATATCAAGTATATATATATATAAAATATTAAATTGAAAATTTGATATCTTTAAAAATATACATATATTATAATTTATTACATTTAATAATCATTGTAAATAAAATAATTTTTTTATAATTAACAATTTATATGTCCTTATTTATTTTAATAATTAAATGTTTATTATGATGTACTATCAATATATATAAATAAAACAATAACTTCAAATAATAACTATATTTAATAAACATAAAAGAAAAATTTAAATATTTCATATGTAAACTTCAACTTAAAGAGATTTTTTTTTTAATAACAAATAACAAATTTTTAAAATATAAATATCGACTTATCGATATTTACATTATATATATATATATATATATTTTTTTTTTATTTTTATATATATATATATATATATATAGTAATATATATATATATATATATATATATATATATATATCATCAAAACTACCCCAAATCTAAAACTAAACCAGACCAGAATAAAAATAATATTAAAACACAACCTAAGGTTTCACTGCTACAAGCAGACTTCTCAAGTGTAAAGAAAAAAAAAAACACAACTTATATATACTATTAAAAACTACCCACAAATCCATTCACTTCCCATCCACCCTTAATATTAAAAGAACTCTTAAATAAGTTAATTGCTTCAGAATCATACATTTTCAATAATAAAGACTCTTTAATTCTTCTTTTGATTTCATTTCTCTCAAAGAAGACAACCTTAGCTTCATCAAAATCAATAGTGTGGCCTGTATCTTTTTCATAGACATACAAAGCAGAACTAAGATATCTATTTTTAACTCTACTTTTATGAACCTTTACTCTTTCATTTAAACTCAAACTACTCTGACCTATGTAAACCTTCTTACAAAATAAACAAGGACTAAAATATACCACACCAGGAATAGTCTTTCTATCAAAAACTTCCTTTGTATTATTCAATAAATTATTCAATGTAACACCCCTTTTCCAAGCACTTTTCTTATTTCCAAACAATTTACTATTTCTACACACAATTTTATAAAAAGACAATTTAAATGGCAAAGAAATAAAATCATATTTTTCTTTAACCTTTACATCCTTACAAATTATTACTATTAAATAAAATACTTTTAACAAATTTATCAGAGTATCCAACACTTAAATAATCTTTATAAAATTGATATTTCTGAAACAAAGCTACCCCACTAGAATTATTTAATTTATTATTCGTATGACAATAATTCCTTAAAGCAGCTACTTTATGAGACACAGACTGATAGCTATCAGGTTTAATTATAGATCTTAATTCTTTACTTTTAACTAAATGACTGCACAATACCAACAATTAGTTTTTACATTTCTAATCACCAAAAGATCTAAAAATTTTAACTTCCCAAAATCTAACCCCCTCCTTCTAACACAAATTTTATAGAAGGATCAAAACAATTAAACTCATTTACAAACTCCTTCAATTTACCATTCTCAACAACAAATAAACAATCATCAACATATCTGACAAATAATTTTACATATAAACAATTCTTTTTAATAATAATTTCCTCTTCCAAAAAACTAATATAAACTGAACATACTAAAGGAGAAATAATATAACCTATTATCCACCCTTCCTTAATCTTATAAAAATTACCTTTATAAGTAAAATACATAGAATCTTCCAATAACAAAAGCAAATCTTTAATTACCTTAATTTTATTTTTTGATAAAGAACTTTTCTTAATCAATACAGACAAAAGAACATCAATACTGCTTAACCTATTAACAGACTGATACATATTTTCAATATCTAAACTTCCAAATACCCAATTACTTTCCATTTTAAAATTATTAATCTTATCAAAAGCCTCAAAGAAAGAAACTGTGTACTGACCAAAATCAACAAATTGTTTTAAAAAATTATTCAAGAATCTAGAAATACCCTCCACAACACTACCTGTAAAATCAAAAATAAATCTTAAAGGAAAACCATCTTTATGAGTTTTAATATTCACAAACATCTTAGCTGATGTAAAATCATTAGGATAGCATTTTAAATAATCTACTCTATTAAAAATTTTTAAGTTACCATTTTCTTCATAATATCTATCAATTTTCTTTTAATCAAATTCCCTGGATTTTCATCTAACAACATATATTTACCATTATTTAATTCTCTATCCATTTTCTCCTTGAAACTCATCTCCTTTCATAATAACAAACCTACCAGCTTTGTCTTCACGAGAAATGATTACATCATTAGCAATTAACCTATCTTTAAGATGTTTAACCCCAGCAGGATTAACAACAAATTTTTCTTTGCTTTTTAAACTTTTATTTAAAATCGATTGAATACCAACTTTCTGCTCATCACTCAAATTACTAGATTCAATAGACGAAATTGTATCAAAAACTATATTTTTTGAATGAAATGAAACAAAATTTGGGCTTTACCAAGAATATCTAATTCTCTATCATTTAACTTAAATCCATAAGATTAACAACCTATCCTCAGAAACATTATTCTCATAACCTTTATCACTACAATAAACTTTATTAACTTTCCCAAACAACCACTTTAATGTTCTTTCATACTTCCTACAATATAAATTTGACCTATTCTATCTAAACTGTCTCATAAAAAAATTCAAAATTGAACAATTAAAATCTTGCCTCCTTTCTAAATAAAATCTATTCCTTTTATATAGATAAATAAATTTATAAAACCTTACAAAATTATCTTTAAAAAAAACTATTCAATATATATGTTTGTAACTTAAAAACTAAATTTTGATTTTGAATCAACTTTTTATTTTTACTAAAATTAATAACACAACACCTAGGAAAAAACACTAAATTCCCTACATTTTTTAAGAAAATAAATCTGCCATCGTAAAGATTCTATCTTATCACTCAATTTAGACAAATTTTTAATCCTTCTAATATCATTAAATGGAAAATTATTAAAAATTAAGCTCCACAAACCCATACTAAATACCCAAATTACCAATACTCTTATAAATTAAAACCCAATAAAACCTACACACACTTCTATATATATATATATAATATAACTAAATAAACACAAATATACTCTTTCAACCCAAACTCACACAACAAACATAATATACATAAATGACATTCCAATATATCAATAATTAAAAAACAAAAAACAAAAATAAATATATCAATAATAAAATGTCTATAATAAATATCAATAATAAAATATCAATAATAATAATAATAATAATAATAAAAAAATCTTTACACTACATCAGCAAAACTACTCTTAAACTCAAAAAACTCATTAAAATGTAAACATTACAAGCATAAAGCTAAACTAGTCAATATAAAATCAAAACTACCCCAAATCAAAAATTAAACCAGACCAGAATAAAAATAATATTAAACACAACCTAAGGTTTCACTGCTACAAGCAGACTTCTCATGTGTAAAGAAATAATAAAAAAAAACACAACTTATATATACTATTAAAAACTACCCACAAATCCATTCACTTCCCATCCACCCTTAATATTAAAAGAACTCTTATTAACTTATTTAAGAGTTATTTTAATATTAAGGGTGGATGGGAAGTGAATGGATTTGTGGGTAGTTTTTAATAGTATATATAAGTTGTGTTTTTTTTTATTATTTCTTTACACTTGAGAAGTCTGCTTGTAGCAGTGAAACCTTAGGTTGTGTTTTAATATTATTTTTATTCTGGTCTGGTTTAATTTTAGATTTGGGGTAGTTTTGATTTTATATTGACTAGTTTAGCTTTATGCTTGTAATGTTTTATATATATATATATATATATATATATATATATATATATATATATATATATATATATATATATATATATATATATATATATATATTGTGCCCTTTTCTATAGGTCAGTGATGGTTCATAGCAGTCAGTTGCTGAAAAATTTTAAGTTTGGAATGTGTTCTTTTAATACATTGGTTATATTAAGTCAATTGTATCTTTGAAGTGCAATTTGGGGCTGGGGAGATTACATAGTATGTGGGATCATTTAAACATGGTTATATGAAGCTTTGAATATTGTTACATGTGGTTGTGGGGGCTGGCCATATTGGGTTACACAGCTGTAGGTGATTGAAAGTTAATTTGATGAGTTCGATTTTAATGGTTTAAAAGCTTGTGGTTGATGGATGCTATGTTTGGGTTTGTTATCATATTTGGTAAGGCAAGGATTAATATAGTATATTTTGGGGTAAACTTTGTGATGGTGAAAGTTGTGTCTGGTTCTGTGTTTTCTGAATTGTTCTTCCAAGTTTTTTGTGATTATTTTATTTAATGTGGTAAGTGTGTCAGTTTTGTTAGTGTTGGCAGAGAGGTGGATTGGAGATCGTCTGTCAAAGTTGTAATCACAATTTTTTGGTGTATACTGTCATGTACACGCTTGTTTGAATTGGTAGCAAAGTTTAGAGTGTTTTAAAAGTTATATTGTGGAATCAGATGGAGTTGTTGCCTATCATGGGGGTGGATGATATTGAACACTACGTTAACTATTGTATGTAATGTTTTAAGTAATGTAATAAAGACGAATACAGATATATAAAAATTAAATATTTCATTTAAATAAAAATAGATAAATTGAATATTAAAAAAAAATGAAATAAGTTGTTAAATATTGTTTTAAAAGTTATTTTAAATGTTTAAATAGTTTTAATAAAATAATAATTTATTTAAAGGTAATATTTTAAAATAATATTTTAGGTTCATTACGTCATCATTTTTTATTTTCAAATATAATTCTACTATAAATTGGAAATATGTAAATTTTTTTTTCTCAAGCTAAAGTAAGAATTGGCCAATAAGAATAGGTATCCTTACAGATGATAAATATCATTGTAACTAAGTTATAGCGGGAGATGAATAATGTATTGAAACCGAAGAAAGGTAAATTATAACTATCAAAAGATGGTATTTTTAAAAATCTTTTATTTTAGTAAATTTTTTTTAGTACTGTCTTATAACTTTATCTGCAAAAAAACTAATTGATAAGTTTAAAAATATTTTTTTGAAAAAGAGAGTATAAACTAAAAATATTTTAATAATTTCGTTTAACATGATTTTCTAATTTTTAAAGTAATTACCAGTCATATTTTATCTAAAAAGTTTAACCTAAACCACACAATAAAAAATGGATATACTACGAAATAAAATGGATATAAATTGTAATACTGTATAAATATTTGAAATATTTATTGATACAGTTTTATTAATATTTAACTGAAGAACTGTTCTGGTACATAAAAACCACAGCTCAGACATTATATGGAGTCTAAAAATGCATGGAAACATATTATTTATAAACTGACCCAAGATTTATTTTAAATAGTAATAAGACAATTATATTTCATGGATTATTTGATATAGTATGATATTCAAAGGAATAAAATGTTATATCCTTTCTAAAGGTACCATTTTTTTAAAAAAAATATTTTCGAGTGCAAAATTTAAGAAAGAACCCAGGAAAATATGTTACAGAAGCATTTTGGTATTAAAATATCCGTTCTTCGAATTATTTAAAATGTACTTGAAAAAGATTTGTTCAAAAGTATTTGAAGTTTTTATTTAAAAAGAGATTTATAAAAAAAAATACCAAACAAAAGTTTAAATGTATCAAGAAGGAAGCATAGATAAAAAGTGAACACATATATGAATAAAAAAAAAATAGATTCATGGAAATACAAATAGTACTTAAAAGTTTATCGAATATTTTTAAAAGTTAAATTAAATGGATTGATGCATCGGATACGCAGAGAATATTGGTAGAGAAGATTAAAAAACTTCATGGGATTAATTAATATTATCATCCTAAAAATTAAAACAAAGGATTATTTTCTAAATTTTACTAAATGGATTAATAATTATTTTATTTTAAACTTTAACGCACTTGGAGAACATTTTTGGAAAACTCTAGAGAAAATAATAAGCATTTTGGATTTATCAGGAACTATCGTCAAGAAAATATGTAATTATAGTTTTGATTCCTTTTATTTTGTTAACCTAGTTTAAATCTAAAATTTTATATAAGATTAGGAAAAAAAAAACATTAATTTGTTAATATTAAAATTTTATAATATAACAATCTAATAATTTAGCTAAAAAATATTTTAATATACAGTGTATGGGTGTGAATTTTTATATCTGCAATGCTCAAGTGGACAAAAGAAGCCCACTGAACACAATGATTAGATAAAGGTTATTGGTAATAATAATAACTATTGATAATTTTATAATGTATATTTTTTTGTTTTCTTTAGATCATCCATAAATTGGAAGAATGAAGTGTAAAAGTTTTTACTTATATGTACCACATTTGATACAACATTTTAAAAAAACATTATGAGATAGGATTAATTTGAAAATATGCATACAACAATTTTTTTTGATTTTTTTTTATTAGTGATATAATCCAACATAACAAATAATTATGTGATTCTTTTAAAGTTTTATGATATAGGATATTCAAATATTGTCTAAGTAGATTGTATATGATTAAACATACAGAGCAATGAAGTAAGCAACTTTTCTTATGGGATAGTAAGATTGTTTAACTATTAATGAATTTTATTTATTGTTTTGTAAATGCAGATAGTTATTTTATCGATGTAAGATGTACAAAAATCTTGAGAAATAATGCTGAGATAGTGACTTGGAAGTACTATAGTTGGCAGGAAACCAAGATGATGTATAATTAAAATAGGATGATATAAAAAATGGGAATAATATTTAGTCTTTATGTGGTTATCAGCATAGTTAACATAGCCCTATGATTGATACACATTTTATTTGGACAGTGTTTATATTTCTTTAAATATTTGATGTTCTAATAAAACTGAAGAAATAGCTTTAACATCGTCCCTGTACTAGAGGATATTAGGCAGATAAATGACCTACCTCTTCACACTGTACCATGTTTTTGAGATAGGTTAAAAATAATACTCTAGTTTTCTTCCTTAATCCTATGCATCTATTTTCGCTATCTTTATTTCATGTAACTGCATCGTTTAGTAAGATATGTTTAAGAGTAATGATAAATAATTTAGAACTAAGGTTATGCTATCGTTTTTGGATAAGATTAGTTTATTTGCTTATAAGGAGCAGAATATTATAACTTAAAATTGAAGATCCAAAGTATCCTAGGGAAAGAAAAGAATCTTAATATATATTTTGAATTTTATTTCGGAAATTAAATATAATTTTTTTTTAAAATAAAGTATCTAAACAAAGATATTTTCTTTAAAGTAATAATAATTTTAAATGCTTTAGTATTATTTTTTTAAGAGAAAAATAAGTATTGCATATTTTAAAATACCATAGTACAAAGTAGATTATGTAAACAATATGCATAGTATATTTTTTGTTTATTGATTAACAGACATGTATTAATGATTAAACTTATATCATATTAAAGTAAGGCTTAAAGAAGAATATATTATGATTAGTAAACATTGTGTGATAAATACTAAAATCTGGTACTGAATTTTGGATAATATTTTGTGTAACATCTTTGACTTTGCAAGATGAAATTTTTTTTTAACATTATGAGAAATCCATACTCATTATAAAATTTTGTTTTCTATACAATGTTTTTCTAACTATGAATTTTTTTTAAAAAATAAGATAGATTAATAATATTAAGGATAAATACTGTTGCTAATAAAGTAGATAAATATACTTGTAATAAGTTAACCATGATGAGAAACCAAATAATAACATTTTTTTTTAAATTTTGTCCTACATCTAAATAAAGACATGATTGAAATATAAATTATTATTTTTTGTATAACTCGTAAATCAAAGTGTAAAGTAAAAAAGGTTAAGGATATCCACTGTAAATAATGTAAATAAATTGTTTAGTTATTTATTGTTTGTAATAAACTTTGTTAATTTTTGTTATTTAAAAAAATTTTGTGTCAGAGTTGTTTATTTTTCCACATCGCTGCATGAAAACACGATATATGCATAATAACTGAAACAAATATATAATTTTGCACAAAAAGATAAACAAAGAATTATTTAAGAATTTAAATATTTTATTGGTATTCATTATAATTAAATAATCATAATCATACATTATTTATTGATCATAAATCAGTTTTCACAATATTATATTAAATTATATGCTATCAGTTGCCACACACATTTTGTTTGTCAGATTATTGATATTCTGCCACATATTTATTATATCATTACATGAAGATATAAGATCATATTATATTAATTCACTATTTTATTATGGTAATAAAATTATAGTAAAAGAAAAGATACACATAATTAGTTAAACAATGAAGAATATTATTATTGTTATTTATTATTATTAGTAGCTTAAGTGTAGTAGATTATGACATAAAATTCCTTCTCATATTTACTTCCGTATTTTAAATTAACTTAGAATAACTTTATGAACCTGAGATTATTTTATTGACCTAGATTATTATAAAATAGAAGATTAAGATTTAATTATTAGTATAATCTTAGTGAGTAGAAGTTATTAAAGTCGTAAGAATACTATGAGTTATGTTATTTGAAATAGTAATAAAAGGGGGGGGGTAGTGTTCTTATGCAAATTGAGGTAGTATCCTGTAGGATATTGGCTCAATGTAATCTATCTTGTCACCTGTATTTTCACTTCAAGTCTCATGAAAATATTAAATATTTATTTAATTCATTTTTTATAAATTGAACCTTATTCATATTGTAAATTTGAGCTAGTGAAACATTTTAATTTTAATGCTGAATATTTTAGTTATTAATCATTAACTGAGATAGAACCCTTATTTATATCATATACTATTCTGGAAGTGGGGATGCATAATTACAGGTTAGAATATATATATATATATATATATATATATATATATATATATATATATATATATATATATATATATATATATATATATATATATATATATATATATATATATATATATATATATATATATATATATATATATATATAAACCTTACAAGCATAAAGTTAAACTAGTCAATATAAAATCAAAACTACCACAAATCTAAAATTAAACCAGACCAGCATAAAAATAATATTAAAACACAACCTAAGGTTTCACTGCTACAAGCAGACTTCTCAAGTGTAAAGAACTACAAAAAAACCACACATTATATATACTATTAAAAACTACCCACAAATCCATTCACTTCCCATCCACCCTTAATATTAAAAGAACTCTTAAATAAGTTAATTGCTTCAGAATAATAAATTTTCAATAATAAAGACTCTTTAATTCTTCTTTTGATTTCATTTCTCTCAAAGAAGACAACCTTAGCTTCATCAAAATCAATAGTGTGACCTGTATCTTTTTCAAGGACATACAAAGCAGAACTAAGATATCTATTTTTAACTCTACTTTTATGAATCTTTATTCTTTCATTTAAACTCAAACTACTCTGACCTATGTAAACCTTCTTACAAATAAACAAGGAATAAAATATACCACACCAGGAATAGTCTTTCTATCAAAAACTTCTTTTGTATTATTTAATAAATTATTCAATGTAACACCCCTTTTCCAAGCAATTTTCTTATTTCCAAACAATTTACTATTTCTACACACAATTCTATAATAAGACAATTTAAATGGCAAAGAAATAAAATCATATTTTTCTTTAACCTTTACATCCTTACAAATATTACTATTAAATAAAATACTTTTAACAAATTTATCAAAGTATCCAACACTCAAATAATCTTTATAAAATTGATTATCTGAAACAAAGCTACCCCACTAGAATTATTTAATTTAATACTCCTATGACAATAATTCCTTAAAGCAGCTACTTTATGAGATACAGACTGATAGCTATCAGGTTTAATTATAGATCTTAATTCTTTACTTTTAACTAAATGACTGCACAATAAACAATTAGTTTCTATATTTCTAATCACCAAAAGATCTAAAAATTTTAACTTACCACAATCTAACCCCCCTCCTTCTAACACAAATTTTATAGAAGGATCAAAACAATTAAACTCATTTACAAATTCCTTCAATTTATCATTCTCAACTACAAATAAACAATCATCAACATATCTGACAAATAATTTTACATATAAACAATTATTTTTAATAATAATTTCCTCTTCCATAAAACTAATATAAACTGAACATACTAAAGGAGAAATAATATAACCTATTATCCACCCTTCCTTAATCTTATAAAAATTACCTATATAAGTAAAATACATAGAATCTTCCAATAACAAAAGTAAATCTTTAATTACCTTAATTTTATTTTTTGATAAAGAACTTTTCTTAATCAATACAGACAAAAGAACATCAATACTGCTCAACCTATTAACAGACTGATACATATTTTCAATATCTAAACTTCCAAATACCCAATTATTTTCCATTTTAAAATTATTAATCTTATCAAAAGCCTCAAAAAAAAAAGAAAATGGATAGAGAATTAAATAATGGTAAATATATGTTGTTAGATAAAAATCCAGGTAATTTGATTAAAAGAAAATTGATAGATATTATGAAGAAAATGGTTAATTTAAAAATTTTTAATAGAGTAGATTATTTAAAATGCTATCCTAATGATTTTACATCAGCTAAGATGTTTGTGAATATTAAAACTCATAAAGATGGTTTTCCTTTAAGATTTATTTTTGATTTTACAGGTAGTGTTGTAGAGGGTATTTCTTGATTCTTGAATAATTTTTTAAAACAATTTGTTGATTTTGGTCAGTACACAGTTTCTTCTTCTTTTGAGGCTTTTGATAAGATTAATAATTTTAAAATGGAAAGTAATTGGGTATTTGGAAGTTTAGATATTGAAAATATGTATCAGTCTGTTAATAGGTTGAGCAGTGTTGATGTTCTTTTGTCTGTATTGATTAAGAAAAGTTCTTTATCAAAAAATAAAATTAAGGTAATTAAAGATTTACTTTTGTTATTGGAAGATTCTATGTATTTTACTTATAGAGGTAATTTTTATAAGATTAAGGAAGGGTGGATAATAGGTTATATTATTTCTCCTTTAGTATGTTCAGTTTATATTAGTTTTATGGAAGAGGAAATTATTATTAAAAATAATTGTTTATATGTAAAATTATTTGTCAGATATGTTGATGATTGTTTATTTGTAGTTGAGAATGATAAATTGAAGGAATTTGTAAATGAGTTTAATTGTTTTGATCCTTCTATAAAATTTGTGTTAGAAGGAGGGGGGTTATATTGTGGTAAGTTAAAATTTTTAGATCTTTTGGTGATTAGAAATATAGAAACTAATTGTTTATTGTGCAGTCATTTAGTTAAAAATAAAGAATTAAGATCTATAATTAAACGTGATAGCTATCAGTCTGTATCTCATAAAGTAGCTGCTTTAAGGAATTATTGTCATAGGAGTATTAAATTAAATAATTCTAGTGGGGTAGCTTTGTTTCAGAAATATCAATTTTATAAAGATTATTTGAGTGTTGGATACTCTGATAAATTTGTTAAAAGTATTTTATTTAATAGTAATATTTGTAAGGATGTAAAGGTTAAAGAAAAATATGATTTTATTTCTTTGCCATTTAAATTGTCTTCTTATAGAATTGTGTGTAGAAATAGTAAATTGTTTGGAAATAAGA